>CABPRJ010001426.1:3213794-3252727 GCA_902439185.1 Cinara cedri
GGGGGGGGGGGGGGGAAACCGAATAAAATTCAACTTTTTTTTTTTTTTACGCGATTCGTTTTGTTATTATTATTATTATTTTTTTTTTTTTCAATTTTTCATCGGAAATATTCCCCGGTCTTGTAACGCGGCCACACTATACTCGTTACACATAGTACACACGATTGATGTAATAAAACAAACAAAAAAAACTACCAAAAACGATTCGACGTGCGTTTCGTTTTGCACGCGACGATAAACGTTCGATGTTATAATATACGATTACGGTTATTGGGCGTTAAAAATTAGGGGTGGGGGCGGGAAAAACACCGATAACACCGTCGTGTTTCCAAAACCCTCGTCAAAGTCCGAAAGTACACGATAATTATGTTGTTGCGGTTTTCGAACCGCGGTCAACGATATTGTAATATTATTATTGAGTTTGTAATCGTTTTATCATATATATATATATATTTATTATTATTATTGTTTTTTATTATTTTTTTTTTTTTTTTTTGTTTAATTTACCGCTACAGACGCTGCAACAATCGTTATCTTATGTAAAATAATCGTATAAATATCGTTAGTAGGTATAAATAATATATTGTTGTGTTCGAGAAATTTCGTTTTTATAGTAAAAACCGTCGCGGTGCTATTATCGGCGCGGTTATGGTTTGATTAATTTTTATTATTTTTTTTTTTTCGGTATTTTCGTTTACTCCGTAAATTATTTTTATTTTCCCCGTCGTTATCGGCGATCCCTTTTGGAAATACCTAATAATAAATAATTTTTTTTTTTTTTCAAACGATTACGCGATAAAACAGTTTGTTATTTTGTTTCTGTATTTTATCCCGATAATATTATTATTATCTAGGGAACGGATCACGTAATATTATTATGCACTCGAAATCCTCGAAAAAGCGTTTAAACCGTCCATAAGGGGGGAAAAAAAATCACTTAAAAACGTTTAAAAAAGCAAAAGCGGTTAACGTGTTTTATAGACCTTACTCCGTCCGAAATTGTTCAAACTCTATTGAATAAAAATTTCCTAACGTCGAAAAATGATTAAGTTTTATTTTTTCACAACACGCAAAAAATTGGATACTTTGAGATAGGCGCATTTTTGTGGTGTTAAAAATTATTTTCAACAAGTCAAAACCGTTAGTGTCGAGGGAGGGACTTTTAAACCCATCTGCCATCGTTGCTTTTTAGAATATTTTTTAAGTGATTTTTTTGGCGTTTTAAAGCGCCTTTTTTGTGAATGTACAAGTGCGTACGAATCCGGTCCCTAATCGTAACGCGTATTACGTTAGAGAATACGTTTGTATTCAAATTTAACGGGAGGGAATAAAGGAAAAAAAACTTTCCGTACGTTTTATTTTTTTTTATACATAAACTTAATATTTTCCTAATACAAAACGCCTACGTCAATAATTTTTATTAAGTCGGTGATGAATGATGATTGTGTAAAAAAACTTACTTTTGCTTATTGGTGACTGGTATCTCGGCGCGGCGGGACGGCGACGAGCAGATTCGAATGATTATAAATATATTAATATTATAATTATCGCCTGTCCGGTTCGCCGGCCAAAGGGCGACGGGGAAAAAAAAAAATTCACAATCGGAATGTCTCAAGTAGAAAAAAAAAATCAAGTGTCGTTTAAAAAAAAAAAATAACTGGAAAAAACCCGATTGATTTTTCCGCACCGGTAATAATATCTGTGTTTCCGCGCGGACACTCGGGATATCGCGGCGAATTTTTTTTTTTTTTACTTATATTTTTCTACTAAGAAAAAAAAAAAATACAATTAACAATAATTATATTATCGATACGTTTGTCAATCGAGCGTACAAGTATAAAAAAAAATGATCGTATTTATTATCGGGGTGGCGATTAATAAAAATGATTAATAATAAAATTTGTGTTTTGCGCGACGGCGTCGGCGGACAATGTGATCGGACAGACGGGGCGACGACACAAGAAAAAAAAATAAACACAAACACGCACCACACGACGACCGCGACGCAGACGACGACGACGACGACGAGACGCAGACGACGAACAGCACACGCGTGTCGACACCGCGCGTACAATCAGTGACGACTGGCGAGCGAACACGGCGGCGCGGCGCGGATACCGGCGGGCCCGACGACGACGAAACGACGCGCGGCGGCGGCGGCGGCGACGATATCTCAGCCGCGGTCCCCGTGCACTCCTGCCATCTGCCGGCGGCGGCCGCGGACCGTCTCGTCGCACCGCGCACAATCCTTTACCGCCCGCGCCGCCCGTTTCTTCTTCTGTTTGTTTTCTTTTTTCCTATTTTTTTTTTTTTTTTTTTTTTTCCCGTTCTCGTCCGTTTTCTGCCGTTTTTTTTCCACGTCCGTTCGCCTTTTTTCCCGCCGCCTCCGCCGCCGCCGCGGCCATATTCGCCGGACTCTTTTCACTCTTTTTTTCTTTTTTTTTTTTTCACCTATCCCTTCGTCCTTTATTTATTTTTCTCTCTCTCTCTCTCTCTCCGTTCCACACGGCCACCGCCGCCGCCGCCGCCGCCACCCGTGTCCCGCCCGCAATATAATAAAATATACAACGCGATACACGCCGTGCTGCCGTACTGCACGCACGATACACGCGCTATCAATCACCCGGCCGCCCGATACACTGTACGCGCCATAACCAATCGGCGCGAACGGCCGGCTTTGCAGACGCGTCGCACGGCGGCGGCGCGCCCGATGTATTATATATTTAGACGGCGACGGCGGCGGCGCGCGCGTCGATCGGTTTTTACTTTTTTACTCTTTTTTTTTTTTTTTCCCGATATCGCCAATACGCTTTGGCGCTCCCGATGCGCCGAACCGCCGCCGCGGCGCACACGCCCAGCGAACGCCTCTTGCGCGTTATTGTCGCGACACCTGACGTAGTACACGGTGACCCACTTGCGAGGCGTTTCCGCGACCGCGCGCGACGAATGGGAGGGGAGGGGGGCCTCCTCAGCCACCCCCTCCCCCCACCCTCCCGGTATAAAATCGTGCGCGCCGCCGAGAGCGATGCGCCGGCCGATGTCCCGGGATCCGGATTCACGTTCCACGATCCGGATTCAATCCGTCGGATCCGATCGGTCGATCCGGATGCACCGTGGTCGCGACGATAATCGCATATCATTTTTTCAGAGTCGCGACTCTGTATCGGGTAATGGACAAGAAAAACAATTATAAATAAAATAATAATTGTTTTTAAAACACTTTATAATCCGGATTGAAAGTTGGCAATACATCGTTTGTCGGTACTTTATTAATAATAACCTCACGTGTCCCGCCTGCTCAACTTCCCACTTACAACGGTTACTGCATCCGTCCCCAGTAGCGTTTCTTTTCTTTTTTTTTTTGCCTAGTAGTAATTTTTTTTTTTAGGAGGCTCCTAAAAATTAAATTTTGGATTCGCCACTGCAGACACCGTCGCAAATGATGTACGGGTATGGAAATCACAGATATTACATAATATTATAGTTTATAAGTTTACCAATATACTCGGTCCGAATGTCAAGAACGTTATGAAAAATTATTATTATTTTTATCGGTATTATAAAATTGCACTTTGCCGTTATACGGGCAACTTTATGTTTTTGTAATAATTGACATCGTTCGGTAAGATAACCCGAAACCCGGAATGCGGATTTAAAATAAATACCGGATTTCGTATTCTAAAAATTTGGATTTTTCCCATCATTAGTCGGCACTTGTAGACTGCTGCAGCATTCAACGCCGCAGCATTCAACCCGTAGATGTTTGACGAACGGTCAACTGCATAGGCGTCTGTATATAACAAAACTATTGGGATGGGGGGGGGGGGGGGCGGGTGAAATTTATCTCCCCCAACCACTAGTTGCGCCGCTGAAAACGCTTAGTACGAACAAGAATCAAGAGGGCGCGTATCTCTTTATGTTTTTAATTTTATTGTACTGTGGCCACAGTACAATAATTTCAGTAAGTATCCACTGTAGTCCATTTCTCCCGAAAAAAAGCCCGATAATTTCTACAGTTTTTTTTATATGCTAGTATATATACTCGCGAAATCGTTGTCCAATGCGAGTCTAATATATGTACACGAATGTACGGAATTTATTGCAACAGCGTTTCCATTTGGACACGGAAAAACATGAAAAAAATTACCTGCTCTAGTATGAGGTACAACGAAGAGAAAAAAAAAAATGACAGGTCGTTTTTCGACAATCCGCCACTGGCGGACCGTGGTTATCGGCAGAAAGTGTGAATACCTATTATATTATTACTATACAATCGTACCTGTTTTGTTGTTCGCGCGTTATGAGCGTCTATATGTGTCATTTAACCATGTTTTCAGATACCGTTACCACCTCGACGTATATTTATCGCCATTTCAATTTCCGGCGGTTTTGACCGCGTGTGTACATAGCTGATACGGTTCCGTCTGCAGTATATCCGTCTATACAATTATTATGTTATCAATCGCTTAGACCTTTAGCCGGTGTACGGCTTTGGTAGACTTTTTTTTAACGAAATTCGATCGTCTTCGTCGATTGTTGGCGTACCCGATTGGCGACGTTTGCATCCCCCATCTTACCTCCTCCTTCACGTCCGGTTAATATGACGTGCGCGTTGTGAGCGTTATCGTCTGATCATGCCACTGTCGTCTATATGTATAGAAAATCTGCAGTGAATATAAATACGGTAAGTTTTGTTCGACATTTACGAACTTACAGGTTAGAAATGATTTCGAAGCGGGATTACATAAAATTACGCCTTATTATGAGACAATAACGTATATAAGTATACGCGTATAATATGAAAAGTGAATTTGTTTTAGCTCTCCGCCCCATCTTATATTATTCTCAACTCCGTACCCAATAACCGACTTATAATAACACGTGTATAATAAAAAAAAAAAAAAAAAACACCGTTTGAGTAGGTACTTATTTATAATATTATATACATATATGTATACAGCGGATTCTTATTTTTGAAAATATACACGTTTTTTATACAATTTTTTTTCCCCTGATATTTATGGCTCAATTAATTTTAATTTAAAACCGTTTAGACGGTACCGTATTGTCGTATCGTAACGATCGGCTTTTCAAATGACGCGTACAAATACGCGCCGCCGCCGCCGCCGCCGCCGCTATAGCACAATAACGGCATACCGCGGACAAAATAATATCATAAACGCCGCGCGCAGATAATATAAAATCTAAATGTTTATCATTGAAATAATGATAATGTATTTAATTTTATATGTATATAATATCGGTGTTGTAGGTATATTATTTCGAGGACAACCGGTTCGATAAAAAAAAAAAATGGTAATATAACACTGTACAGGTGTACGCGTATTACGATTGTACGTGCACTGTATACGTATATAAAATATCGTAAAGATTGATTGGAAGTTTTTAAAACGCGTACCTGTATACGTATATACCTGCGATAATCGCTCGCGCATAACCGCTCGCGTATTGTGTGCGAATTTCGTTCGTAAACGATTGTCGTTTACGAAATAATAATAATAAAAATAATAATAACAATATTTGGGTGTACGTATCGATCGCTGCGGAATTGCGTTTGCGTTAATAACGTTTCGCGTAACGCGCGTCTATAATGTAACAATAACAATAACAATGATAAATCGAATTCGCGGTGTCCTCGGAACGCGTTTAATTTCTGCAGTGTCCGTACAGTCGGCGCCCGCGTGTAGCGTTTCAACAGTAATAACGACGATTTTAAAAGGTCGAATTTTGGAGGACTTTATCGAACATGCGGCCGCGGCGCGAAACGCCAACGACTCGGCGCCGACGAAATAGAGAGAAAAAAGAATAAACCTCCGGATAGTTACGCGATTGAAAATTCGCCGACTCCGTCGAATATTAATTGAACGCAGTAGCGCGCGGAGGATTTTTTTTTTCCGGAGGAGTTTTGTTTGTGGTAACGTCCTAGAGAGGGGATAGCGCATACCATCGGTACGGTACTTACGCCGCTATTATTACCGTATAAATGATTTTCGATGAAATTAAATTTTGTTTCATTCCGCGGCAGAAGATTGTTGAACGGCTGAACAAGGTTGTTGAATGTAACACACGATTTGAAAAAAAATGCAGCGAAGGAAACCCTTACCCGTCCTCCGCCATGTGCGCCAACGTTTGCGTGATATTTGGCTTTTCGACGGTATCGCCGCGATTTTATATACGGCGAAATAACGTCGTGTCGGTCGATCGGACGTCGAATGACCGCCGCTCGAAGCGCTGCGGTCGTCCCGTCATGTATAACGTCATAATATAATATACGAGTATCAACGATAACAATGACAATATCAATCAATTTTTCGGCAATCGCGTAACAATAATTTAGCGAAACGAATTAAGAAATTATTCAGCGGCATACAGTTTTGTCGTCGTCTTGAAAAATTATATGTTAAATTATCGTCGAACGACCGCTCGACTCGGCCGCAGTCTGAATTTCCGAAAATTTTTTTCGGAGGAGGGTTGTTATTACATCCCGTCCGTAAACCTCTATATTTTCGGTCCGCGGACTCGTGCCTATATACACCTAGATATTACGCGTACGATTATTTATACGCAAACAACCGCATCGTCTTTGCGAAAATCAAAACGTCATTTGAAAAATAAAACTACCTAGGTATACATCAATACATACGCACAATATTATGTACACGCAGCATAATTTTTATCGGGTTTTTTTTCCTGATTGCGGCGGCGGCGGCGTAACATCAGCTGCGAATCGTTTAGAAAAAAAAAAAAAAAACACGTACCTATACACATATAGGATATATCAGCAGATTTGTCCGTAAGTGTTAACGCATAATAATTGTTTTATTGTATAATCGAATTAAAAATATTAAGATTAACTAAATATAACCTATACGAGTATAATATTATATTAGGTAGTTTTATTCGCGTTGATGCCGCGGAACGTTGCGCGCTCACGCTCACATACAGGGTGCACCACGAAGATAATATACC
This sequence comes from Cinara cedri, assembly GCA_902439185.1. Classification (NCBI taxonomy): domain Eukaryota; kingdom Metazoa; phylum Arthropoda; class Insecta; order Hemiptera; family Aphididae; genus Cinara; species Cinara cedri. The sequence goes on from CABPRJ010001426.1 coordinate 3,220,785, forward strand.
TATACTGTATAATATCTCCGGAGATAATAAAGGTAAACGATTTTTTTTTTATTTTATACTACTCGCAAGGATAAGAACTATAAATATTTATATTGTAATTAATTTTCTATGTTTTGATAGTAAACTCAAAAAAAAATAACTTTTTATTTTATTAATCTTAGCAAATACCCTGCAGTACTAGAAAGTACCTATAATTATGCAGCAGACTGCAGTAATCACATTCTCTAATTTGTTCTTATTATTATTATTGCGATTAATTGACTGTACACTTCTTTAGAATCTCACGGATTTCATGAAAACAAAAAGTCGATACGGTAACATTTTCAGAAGAATAAATCCCATATTATAAAATGTCTTAAAATTTTTCAAAAAATTATAAAATAAAGTTTTTTTTAAAAATTTTTAACAGAAACATAAAAAATTAATTTCGATATAAATATTTGTAGACATTATCCATGTGAGTAAGGCTGCATACGAACTGAGTCCCGGGTTGTTTTTAGGTATATACTAATTGAATCCATGTTTTAATGATAACTGAGTCCCATTAAACTTAAAAGAAAAAACATCAAAATTACATTTTTTTATATTGGTAAAAATGTATTGAAATATAAATAATTTAAATGTTAATTGTGTACAATTAAATAAATATAGGTAATACAATAATAATTATATTATTATAATATAATAATAACATAAAACTATATTGGCTGCATACGAACCGAGATTACATTATCCGACAAAAGTCCTAAAGATGATATGAACTACATCATGTTTAACATCTCCATATTCGTATATTATTATGGTTGATTTTATATTTTACTCATAATAATCAGTTTATTTTTGGTTTCTCAGCCGCGTACTGAATTACTATATTTCTTGTTTATGCCCGGGACGCAATTAGTACATTATTTTTTCACCGTTCAGGTATCGGGATTCAATTAGTATATAGCGGAGAGTAATGCATATAAAATAAAAACCGCAATTCGATTAGATCTTTACGATCCCCGGAGATATTACATTAAGTATATCTTCGTGGGACACCCTGTATGTATGTATCGTATACGTTTATTTATTAGACGGAAAAAAGTATAAAAATAAAAAAAATAAAGTATACAGTTATATCGCACTCGAAAAATAATATTATATTTTACGTGCTCTCCCGGTTGACCAGTTCAATTAAATTGAGTGCCGAAATGTCAATATATATACACGTTTCGGAAATTATCCGCAGTTTTGTACGTTACCGCGTGTAACACAACGAAATTATACGCGCGCGGGTCGTGAGAAATGTGTATAGTTGCAATCGTCATTCCCGAACGTCGTTATTATTATTTCCCCAGCTCCTCTCCACTTCCTCTCCCCCTACCGAACATTTCGATTAAACGCAAATATTCTACTAAAATGATAAGCACCCGTATAGATATTATAAGATCCGTTGCTGCGGCAATATGGCAATTATACCTCTAAACCTGGAAATTGACGTGTCCGTCACACAATTCACCTGTATACACACAACTATATATGCGATGACGACTCTGTGTTTTTTTCTTTCGTTTAAAATTGTATTTTGTGATTTATTACTGGATACGAATCGCGTTGAATTTCTCGCACGAATATATACATTAAACTTTTAAAAACATTTTCGGGGACCTTTTGAATTTTGTTCTGCACGATGATGTTTAAGAACCTCAGAAAATTTTTAAGATCAATTCGTTAAGTCGTATATGCTATTACAGCTGCAGAGTACAGATACAAAAAAAAAAAAAATAAAACATTACAAAAGGAATGTCGATTTTAATATTATTTTTTATTTTTCGGGGCTCTTATAACAAACATCGTGTATAGAACAAATCGAATTTTGAGCGTAACTCTGCAATATAGAAGAGATGTAGTCAGGGACGTATTTAGCCCCTGTACGCCATATCTCGAGGGATTTTTGACATTTCCAAAAACTAGAGATCAATTGTTTTTGTGTAAATAGTTCGACACTCCCCACAGTTTATATTATGTACCCGTACGGTAGGACCCAACGAATTTCCGTCAAATACTTAAAGAATATTGTATACCTTTCTCCTACGTTGTAAGTACCGTAAAATAGGAATTCACTAAAGTTGATGCGGTATAGGTACGTAAAGGAAATAGTAACAAAAAAAAAAAAAAAGATTAACATACAACGCCGCCGCACGTGCAATTTTTTAATTCGTGACATTTTCCAGTCTCGTGTCCTTGGCCTTCCAACGAACGTACACGCGTGCGTATTATGTCTAAAGGTTAAACGTGAACGCGAGCTTACACTACAGATTACCTATAGGTGCACTCGAAATGTAACATTTTTTATACAATTTTTTTTTAATAAAATATTTATTATAGATACATCATAGATTATTATAGATATTGTAAATTGTCTCGGTATAAATAAGGTCAAAAACATCGCAATACAGTGTATAGGAAAAACATATAGGTACATAATTGTGCAGTTGAACATCATCATCATCATTATTATTATCATCATCATCATCATCATCATCATCATCTTGCATCAGCGCGTCCGACGCATGTGACGACGAGCAATAATTTGAGGTGCCATTAAAACAATACCCGAGTCTACAAAACTGCCGAGTCATTTTTATTCAAACACGCCGCAGTAAACAATTATTTATTATTTAGGTATAAAGTCGAGGAAATCAATAATTATAAACGCGTAAAATTGCAAAAAAATAATAACATTACGCGTTTACCAATATTAATAAACCGAGGTCGCGGCGGCAATATTGTGATAACGATGATGGCGATGACGAAACTGCGACAGGGAACCGCACGATTCGATCGGTTTTATTTCGCGTGGATACCTATAAAGTGTATGAGTAATGGACAATTAAATTACGTGTATGTACGTGCAGTTGGCTCTCCTCCTCCACCCCTTCAACAACCGATATACGATTGAAAACAGTGCCGAACAATATTGTAAATTCCATAGGTATTTCCTGTAAAATCAATTTTTTAATTTTTTTTTTTGAGGGGGGGGGGGTAACACGTATAGCGCACTCATTTCGGTCGGTCAGTGTCTCGAATAGTCGTTATGAAAAAAAAAAAAAAAAACGCAAAGCGAATTTCTCTATTATTGCAATGCGTTTAAGGGTTGTGTAATTTTTTTTTTTTAGTAGAATTTTTCGACATTTTCGGTCTATCCCGAAATTAACGCCATACCTTACTTTGTGCGATTGATTTTTAGATTTTGAGCGAAGTGCGGAACATATTGGTTTTACAATGACGTTTATCATTATTATTATATTTTTTTATACACAATTTCTCCTTTCCTGTTTTACATATTATGGGTATTTACAATAGACGTCGGACCCTTGTCGAATAAAATATTAACCTATTTAAAAATATAAAAAAAAACAATACGGCCGCGAAACAATACGAATGTTGTATAACCGTCATCATCGTTATAATATATATTACGGTATACGGGTAAGGGATTGTTGTTATTATTATATTAGGGGTAACTCGATATTTTCGCGGGTTACGTATCGAAAGAATCGTATGTGTATACAAACGACCTGTTGCTATCGTTTATTATACGGTATAACGTACAATAATACGTACGTATGTATAGGTATCGGTACATCATATCGAGTATAATAAAAACGCGTTCGAATATTAAAAAAAAATAATAATAATAATAAAAAAACTTTCAATTGGCTATTGTCCGCGCACACTGCTCCTCGCATACTACCGCAACACGTTCACCTGTTGTTTTTCAAAACTCTCGTTCGTTTTTGCTTCCTGTATACACTATACATATCGTTTTAATACTCTATAATATGCGCACACACTATAATATATAGTTATATATATGCCGAAGACCACGTCGAAACATCAACATGCATTTAACCGTTTATGTTATTTCGTATTATTGTTTTTTTTTTTTCGGTTTACGATTACTTAATTTTCCGTACATGTCAACATTACGCAATACGTAAATAATTATACATAGGTACTCGTGTGCACATACATAATATGTTATTTGCATTCTTTATATACATCCCCTTCCCATCCACCCCCTTACCGCGGCCGTTCCGCGCAAAAACGGCTTTTAATTAATTGCCGCGCGACGTTTTCTATAATATGTTATTGCAGTAAACGGAGGGTGGGGGGGGGGAAACAACAACAACGAAAAACCCCCTTTTAAACATGTACTTCATCGCGAGCCTCGCGAAACGAGCGCGTAGACAAATATTGAAAACTCGTAAAAAGCGTTTTTTAAAACGTTTAATTTCAAATTTTACAGTATTCATATTCCAACGCGAGTTCCGTGTCTAGCGCTCCGCGTCGATTTTACGTCGAGACAAACGAATAATAAGCAAAACCCCGGCGACAACAGCGTGCATTATAATGTTATCGGATTTATTCGATATTTATTGTACGTGAAATTCAACGCTTTACAGCGAAGAAAACGTACGGGGGGGGGGAAATGCTTTTTTTTTCTCTTCATAATACACACAGTTATAACGACGACGACTTAATAAGTGACAACCTGTTCGTAAAATAATATTAACTATAATAATGTTGTAGTCTCCGCGGTCTGCAGCACTATAAAATGCGCGCACACTACATACAACAATATTATTCTTCCGCCTATTATTATTACCATCGTTTTTTTTTTTTTTTTTTTTTTTTCATTTTTTCTTACTTACTTACTCGTATCCGAAATGTATTAATGAGACAATTAAATACGCGAGTTTTATTTTTTCTACGAGAAAAATTATTATTGTACGCACTCGGCGGATATACGATAATAATAATAATAATAAAAAAAAAATAATAATAATAATAAAATAATAATAATAATACGACGATGACGATAACTGTACGACGGCGGCGACGAAGACCGGGCGATGCGAGTATCCGATATGAACGCTCCAATGCAATCGCGGCGCGCGAGTAAATTTTTCTCTCTAATGGAACAAGCCGTATATTTTTTACACGAGTGTATGATTATTATTATTTTCTTCTGGTCCGGCGTAGGTACTTTTAGGTACGCGCAGAGCCACGTTATAGGTGTTGTAAATATATCATCGGCCGTACATACGTATATATATATATATATATACATATAATATATAAGAGCTACAGCTCGGATCGGAGGCCGCCATTTTGAAATCACTGATCCGTAATTATCAGCGATGGTTGATGGGTTTAGCTCGTATTATATATACGCCGCGTGTATACATATATTCGGTGCAGTAGATAATATACGTTCTGTATTCTGTGTTTTTTTTTTAACGGTCATCTGACTTATTATTGCCGTAAATATTCGAACGTGCGTCTAATTCGCCCGCCACGGTCCGAGGCGCTCGTTTCCTCGGCTCTAATCACCGTCGACGCTGCCGCAGCCGCCAACTCTACGCGCCGTCTGCGGCCGAACTCCCCGGTCCGATAATACGCATCCCGTAGGACTTTATTTCGTGTTCATAATAATTAGACCATAATAATAATAATAATAATAATAATATTAACTCGCCATCCGGTATACACCGGCTATTATACCGATATGTTCTCGTCAAACCGATTTAATATACTCGCCGGAATTATTATATTAGATATGCGTATACATAGGTACACGATTTGTCGGGGTTTTTTTTTTTTTTTTTTTAAATTTTTTTTTTTATCGACATGACGCGTACTTATAATAGTACCTACTACGTATAAAAGATAATATAGTATACCGATCTCTGCGGGTAAATTCCGGTAGGCACCCTATGTATTGACGCGCAGAATATTACGATTCATAGTATTGGTTTTTATTTTCCGCAATAACAGTATACCTATGCGAACGCGATTTATTCGTTTCCGAGAAACGATTTTCGAACGAATGCAACACGAATCTATGTGTGTATAGGTATAGTAGAAGCGAGAATAAAGTTAATTTTTTAATGCGGTATTTGATGCGATAACGATGAAACTCTGATGTATATTGGTTTATCAAAAATATGCAGGTCTATTCGACCTTCTATACATATATACATATACACACAATACTATTTCGTCTATTCGACTGTTTTATGTTCAAGGCTACATTATAAAAACTAAATTTTTTTTTTTATTATTATTTGTTTTGGCTAATAATACTGACCACTTTTTTTTTTTTTTTTTTACATAACATCGCTCCATATCTATCATTGAGTATCATATTAGATATTATATTGTGTATGTTACAGCTGGTTTGGTTCGTTTTAAATAAATATTATATCTATATAAGTACAGGTATATAGGTACGGACAAAAAAATAAAATAAAATAATAAATAAAAATCAAAGTTATTTTTAAGTATAGATATTAAACGAACAACTAAAAAAAAAAAAAAAATCGGTAATTATAACTGTATACTATAGGTGTATTGTGAAATACGAGATGGTTCAATCGAATCGATTTTGAAATATTTGTTCGTGCATGTATACGTTTGAACTATAAACATTTGAGTAAAACACGTAATACTGGGCTAATTTATACGAATTTGATATCTACAAAATATGTTCTATTGTTACTGTGTTATATGTCACTTTTACGAACCAAAAAAATTTTCGTTTTTAAAACTTTTATTACGTTGTATTATAAATGTTTTTTTTTATATATCCTATACGAAAATATTATAATAATTATTCGAGAAAAACATAGTGCGCTATTATATTGTATACATGAAAAAAAAAAACTACGAATTTCTTAATTTAAAAAAAAAGATAATAATGATGTACGACCATATTACAATTTGTTACAAAAAATAATAGCTGATTAACGAAAAAAAAATTATATATACATAGTAATTTTTAAAATACGGCGATTTTATTGTAATTCTTTAACTATATATAAGTATAATATAATATAATCATATACTAATTAGTTCGAAAATGCTGCACCGCCACTCGCGGGTTTCTATTAATTGCGTACACACATACCTATATAATACCTATACACCTCCAATCCGCAACTTATTAAAATTCGGGCATCATCGTAGTGTTTCCTTAATTAGTATTGAAATTTTATACGAAATACTACTAATAAGAATGCGCTATAAATTATTTAATAACTTTATAATTCTTACTTTTTTTTTTTTTTATACGCGATTATTTGATAATATATGTACAGGGTACGTTGACTATAGTGTATAAATAGATGGGGGGCGATAGGCGAATCGTCGCCCTCTTTTGAGCCGCGGCCCGCAGTGGTGTTTCTACACTATACGAGTACACACACGTCGTATACTCTCTCAACACTTGTGCCACTAAAACCGAAATAGCAATACAAATCGTATTTATTTCAGTTATTATCATAACATTCAGAGTAAAATCCAGATTATATAACTAAACAAATTCGCAATTTACGATTTTTAGTATTTCTTTTTCAGTAGTATTATTTTGTTGTGGCAATTTTAATTCATTTTTTGTACAATCTATATCTATTTTATTTCCCTATAAAAGCAGCTTGTATGAACCATAAGCAAGATAAAAAATACTCCGTGTAAGACACGGCTGGTGTTATATAGTAGGTACATACTTACTCTCAAAAAAATTAACGAGAACACCATCGTTAGCCGTGGTTTATTATGATTTTCATTTGTATTTGTAACCCAATTAAAATAAAGTCGATACGTTGATAAAAACTTGAATATATTTTTCTTCGAGGTTTGCAATAGCACTGACAATGTACGGCGAGAGATATTAATACATTAATTAATAGGGTTTGTATATACGGTATGGATTAAATATGTGCTGTTATAATAATATTCTCTTTTAAGTATATATAGTATGACTTTTTGAACATATTTTTAAGATTTTTTGTGGCAGTGGGAGAGGAATTTTGATTAAAAATTTAATTATTTACCCCCGCCCCTTTGATCTTAAATTATATCCGTCATTGTAGGAGTAAATACTTAGCTGGTTATACATAATTTTTTTTTTATAAATTAACAAAAAACCACATCGATGTTATGTGTTATGATGTTATGTTACCCCTTATGTTTTATAAAAAAATAAAATCCAGCAGCTTATTATAATCGAACCACATTCTATGTTTTATTTGCCGTCATACATCACAAATATTTTTTAAAAAACAACTCTACAATGCGAAGTATCTATCTATATATATATATATATATTGTATGTGTTGTACTTACTTTATTTACAATATGTATCATATTATGAAATACACACCAACGATTTCTCGACGTTTGAGAAATGCGTTTCTAGCGGGATAGAATAACTCGGCCACCGTGAGGTATATATTATAATGCGCGTATACCTGTATAGGTGTGTACAAATTTAGCGCATTTTTCCACGCGAAAATAAAAATGATAATCGAACGGCAGCGGCGGCGATAACGCGAAATTAATAAAATGTCAATGCAATTTGTAATAACCGTTAAAACGGACAATTGCGTGCTATTGCAGTATGACGGCGCGTGTGCATTTGACGTATATTCAATAATATTCGATCCGCAACCGGATTTATCGATGACTGCATATATTTTTTTTCGGGTTTTTTTTTTTATTTTTATGTAGGTATGCATAACGTTTCGTTTTAAGCTATTTTATTTTTTATAGATTAATATATACCTAATTATTGCAAAAATTACTATTCGTATATAATATATAGGTACGTATATATATATAGTACTATATAATATTAGGTATAGCAGTGAATTATTCACACCGGCCGAACTGAAGCACGACTGCAAAGGTTCGGGCCGCAGAAATCGATGGTGTGCATCATATATTATATCGGGGCATGATATTATAATGGCATAAGAAGGTCCGTTAAATGTACATAAAATATAATTTGCTCAGTTTGTATTTGACAGACCGATGACAGGTGATCGTGTGTATACAACGCGCACATATAAATATATATACGAGTAGTATGCGCAGTAATAAAAAAAAGAACAATAATATATATATAAAAAAAAAAACGAAGTCATACACACAAAAAAAAAAAATAATAATAATAATAGCGATAGGTACATATAGCATATACTGCACACACGCACAGGTTCGAATTTCAAGATATTACTGCCTTGTCGATCAAAACCGTTTTTTTTTTTTTTTTTTTGTTCCCTTCCGGACTTCTTTATTTTCCGAACGCACGCGAACGCCTAAGCGGCGGTAACGATGTAGCAGTAGGTACCTATATAATGAGAAATAAAATTACTTTCATCTGTCAACGGTTATTTCAATGATGATGAGTATACAAGAAAACTAAATTTACAAAATTAGTGTAAGTACATATTATACGAACAAAAATTAACTAACCGATCGTTATCTTATGATTAGAACCCCTCCCCTCTAAAACCACCAACAAAAGTTGTAAATTAAACATATTAAAACTTCTCCAGAAGGCAATTTTAAATCTCTCTAAAAATAACAGTTACAAATTCCAAAAAATTCACTGTACACAGTAAGATTAAATATATTTTTTTTTTTTAAAAATATCATAATAAACTTTTTGAACATAATTAATTATAATTAATTATACATTATATGTGTAATGTTCACTTGGTGTTAAAAGATTTTAATAATTAAATAACTAAACCAACCTTGCGGATTGTGTTTGTCTTACCAATACTTATTTACTGTCGAATCAGTTATCCAATCTGATCATTGACTTTCTGATTCCTGAAATGAACTCAGGGTCCTCATTCTGTCAGGCACAGCACTCCTTTTCATGTGTTCTCTTCTTCCTTAAATTATTTGTCCGATTTCCTTCTCAATCGCTACCTGAGGAATGAGAATACACATCTTTGCTTCATTTGTTTAATAATATTTTATTTTATTTTAATTATACGGGTCGGGCCCTTTTGAAAATGCAACATTAAAATTTTGAGATAACAGAAGTCATTACGAAAAATACTAATAATAAAATTACAATAGCTTATAAGTTATAATAAAGAAATTACACATAATTAGGTCAATAAAGGCAGAATCCGCATTGGCAGTTGACATTAGATGACTTAGAGGTTCATTAGTCATGTATTTGGTGGTATACTCATATTAAAACGTCTATGTATAACCTGTGAAACTGTTACCGTAAAGCAGTGTTTCCCGAATGGGGGAAGGGCAAGAAAAAATGTAAGCAAATTCAAACCCCCTCCCCATAAAAAAAAAAACTGGAATTTTTTCCAAAAATACGAGCTCGTTTTTACGTAATCTGAAGCTAAAAAAAAATTTGCATTTTCTTCAAATCTCCATAGCCCAAATATCAGTAATACTCGTATAATTTAATGTAGTCAAATTTGTAGAATTTATTATAAACAAATACTTATGTATACGGAATACTACACTGGTAGAGGAGTGTTATATTTAAGTATCTATTATGCTTATCATAATTTTATTTTTTTTTTTATACGAATATAGGTCGTACACATCGTCGGTCAACATTGCACAGAAATCGTATAGTATATTTCAAACGGTCATATAAAATATAAATTATTACAAGTACTTACCGATGGTACCTATACACACATACATTACCATTATAAACGTTAATTGGCTCTCCCCCGAACGATATTTTCGTACACTGCACGCGAGTGGTACGTACAGGTATTACACATAATATAGGCACACTCGCATACGTATATTATTATATAGGTACAGGTGAATGAAACCGGATAGGTATGGACAAAAGTGCACCTGCTCCAGTTATAGTAATAATAATAATAATAGTAATATACACACACCTACAACATAATGCGCCTCGGGGGCGCACGTTTCGAAAACGTCAGAAGACAAATAAATATTAGACGTAAATCGGTTGTGTGTAAATTATTTCGTGTCCGAAATGACTGTATACGTATATATATATAATATACACCGTATCTATAAACGACTATGCGAAGGCTTTTTCACCTGTGGGACAAATTTTTACGACCTCCGTCGACCCGCGCGCGCGCGCGCGCATATTATTCCGACTTCCCTTTTACGCGGTTCCAATACCAGCTTCGAAACAACCGGAAAACGAGTCTTATCGAGTAGTCGTAAAAAAAAAAACAAAAAAAACTCTTTGTGAACGCGGAGGGACGTATAATATTTATATAGGTATATATACATATATAACGTGCAGTGTTTAATCGCAAAACAAACGCGGTGGAAATCGAAGTAATAATATTTGTTATTTACACGTGACTTATATAAGACGTATACTTATAAACCATACACAGCTTGCAGCATTGTATATTATAAGCTTCGGAAGCGACTGTTTATACTATATCGTTACGTTTTTAACTCTTCTCGATCGGACCGGTAGGCATATACGCGTTCCGGTATCCGTTTCAGCGCAGCTACAGGAAGCGTTCTCCGTCTGCGATTGGTCTGTTTCAATCGTGCACGTTTGGAAGAATGACGTGTTAAATAGATCGAGGGTTATTTTCGGGTTCGTTTTTTGGCACACGTTCGCGAATGGAGGTGGCCGAAGTCGCCAACACGAAATAATTTTGCATTGATAACGGCAACACGATAATATAATATGACACTTCCGCAGGGGTACGCGAAAACACGATCGATGTAAATTCGAATCGACCCGGTGCCGAAACGTATTCTGGGATGCTAATATGCGACCGGTAGCATCGTCGGTAGATAATCACTATTTTGGAGTGTGTGCGTGACACTTTTATTCCCCCCAAAACCCCGAAAAATATCGTATAAGAATTACTACAGTTTCCGGTTAACCTAAATTATATTATACGACCACGTCCTCAAACAACACGACGACGCAGGTATTATATTATTATCGAGGTTTCCTTTCCGGGCAAAGCCATGATGGATATCCGGTAATAGATATTATATTATAACATCATCATCTTTCCTTCCAATATACAGAGAAAAAGATATTTTGCTTTTTCATTTATGGAGTTATTTGTAGACTTGGCAAAAACAAAAAAACAGAAAAAGAAGCATATACTTCGCACGTGGGTGGGTCACTGTTGTAGGTGAGAAGTTGGGAAGGTAGAGGGAAAATTTGATGTATATCTGTTCGTAAAGATTAATCATTATTACTAACGAAAAACAATTCGGAGCGGAGTTCGGTTAAAAGTGTTGCCTTGTCAACAATATTTATGTCATATTATGGTAAAATAATTATACATGCGTTATATATTTTGTTTAGTATTGGAACTATTGTAACTACTAGGGAAATCAAAAAATTACTTCCCTAAAGTACCACCCCGGTAAGATTTCCTTTCAGAAAAAGTGCTATTATTGTAAATCGGAGCAGGTAGAAAATTTGTTCACACATAAAAAAAAATAAACATCATTGTAAAATCACCACGTATTTAATGGAATAAATATTAATGAAATTAATTAAATTAATTAAAAATGTATTTGTCTTGGTTGATTTCTTATATCACAAATAGAATGCAAATAGTCAAAGTAAAAAAAATTACCTCAGATGCGTTAGATTCTATCAGGAGTTTCCCAAGGTTCACATCTAGCTCCTTTGTTATTCATTCTGTTTATTAATGATTTAAATTTTCTAAATTCTTGTAAACTTCTATTCGCTGTTAATATGAAACTATTTCGGTTAGTTAAATCCTTGTCTGATTCTGTTTTCTTGCAATATGACTTAAATATCCCATAAATCTGGTATAAACAAAACAATTTATTGTTAAACATTGATAAACGTAAAGTTATGTGTTTTTCTAGGTCCCGTACTCCAGTTCTCTACAATTATTATTTAAATGATATTTTATTTCATTATGTATTTGAAAATATTGATTTAGGTGTTACGTTTGACACAACTTTATCTTTTGTTAGTCATTATTTAAATATCTCAAAAAACTAATCATCCACTCATGGATTTATTACTAGGACATGTAACATTTCAAATCCCTTTGCATTAAAAACGATATATTTGTCCTTAGTACGCTCCATTCTTGAACATAATTCTATTATCTGGTCTCCTTCTGAAAATATTCATATACAATGTCTCGAAACAATACAAAATCGTTTCCTTCGTTTTATATCCTACAAATGTAGTATTTCACGGAAACGGTATTCACTATATAAGTCGTTATTAAACACATCAAATATGAGCAGCCTTGTTATCCGTAGAAACATACGTGATTTGAAATTCCTATTTAGATTTTTATATATCATATTGAATAGTTACATAGATTGTCCAGAATTGCTTAATTTTATATATTTGTATGTCCCTCAACGACTAACTCGGTCTAATTATACTTCTCACAATCACTTGCACCGATATAACTATATCATAAAGGCTGCTTTAAATAGAACCAATAGATTAGCCAATGATGCCCAAGTTGATTTTTTAAATTTCAACCATATTTAGTCTTTTGTAATTATTTAATTAGATATTATTAGTAACTACATTTTTGCTTTTATTATACTCATTAATTTATAGTGTATTATTATTTTTCCATTGTTTTCCTTATGAATTACTTGTTACTCGATTTTTTATTATAATTATGTATTAATCTCACCTATTTATCACTCATATTCATAACATGTATTGGGCTTAACTCGTTTAAATTACAATAAATAAATAAATACATATATTTTCCGCTCTGCTCAGAATCTAAAAAGACCTGAAATTTCGTGTGAACGAAAACAGTTAATAAAAACAACAATACATATTGCAACAAAACGGTCGTATTATGAAATAATTCAACGTGTATTCGTATTAATACGGATTTTTTTTCAATTTACATCACTCGCATCGGTTATTTACTTCGTATAGTTATACCTACATACAAAGCGTATTCAATTAAAATACAAAAACCTTCGTCTTTTCAATTAAGAGAGTTTCACGAACTCTGTACCACTGCTAAGTACCTATATGCACGTATACTGAAATTTCTGTCGATGCGACGTTCTTATATAATTTGCTGTCGGTACGATTTTTCTTAAATGTAAAAACGTACTACGTATATGAGAATGCAATGATCGGTAAACTTGTGGGCTAAGCATTGGTAAATGTTGACGTATATTGAAACGATAATTATTTGGATATATCTTTTTGATTCAAGTTAATAATATTTAAATAAAATAAAAATTAATTTTTATCTGTACGCGACTCGAGTTATTATTAGATTCTCAGTGCAGACCGACGCGTGTACTGGTTTTACGTTGCACGTTATTTATTGTCTGTCTTTAATAACGACTTTACTGGCTAATGAAAATCTTGTTCCGATCATCAAGTGCAGAAACTTTTCTAAGAGCAAATTTAATGTCTATAGTTAGTGCGTTTGATAAGGATAGTTCCTTGTAATTTAAGAGTTTGCTTAAAAGTTTGGAAAAAACCAGCGAATTTCTGTTCAAATATTCGTTGATTTCCGGATTACCTCGCTGACGATATTGGAAAAAACGCGTCCAATATCAAACCGCTCAGAATCGGTTTTTTCGTTCGCAATGATTTGTCGTTGTACACAGTACTAACAATTACTCTGTGTATACCCTCCAAACTGCCCGCACATACAACAGCGTACCTACCCGCGACCAGTATTATACCGATAATTCGTCGTCTGTAGAACAGTGTCTAAATATTATCGAGAACCGCTACGGGATATCGCGCCGAAAATAAACGCGTTTGAAATCGTACGATTTTCATCGCGCGCGAGATACCGCGGCGCGGAAACCGTCACACGCATCCGATTTATTTTTAAGAAAACAAACGGAAAATAATCCTCCAGCAATCGAGTATAATACGAATACGTCTAATTATTATTATTATTATTATTGCACACACACACGCGCGTAAAACACGATCCGCCGCCGGTTAAAGTATCCTATATATATATAGGATAGTAGATAGTATTGTATGTATACGTATATAACGCAGACGATGTTAATTTAAGAGTCTGAAAATAAAACTCAATTAAAACTTACGGTCGCTGTATCGTATCCGCTGGAGACGACCCAATCCGTAATAATATAGACGGACAAATTTTTTTTCGTCCCTCTCCCCGTACAGCTTTTAATTGCTCGCCTATATCGGCGGTGTATTATAGTCGCGCGCGCGCGCGGTTAGTTATATAAAGTTACGTCGAGTGTTAACCGCATTATATTAATTCGTAAACGCGTAGTATAATGGTGGCAGTAGTGGCAGTATTGGCGGTAGTAGTAGTAATATTAGTAGTAGTGGTAGTGGCGGTAGTAGCGGTAGTAGCAGTAGTAGTAGTAGTGGTAGTAGCGTATAACGATTCCGCGATGAAACTTCGTAACAGAATTAATGACTTAAATAGTTTGTTTATTAAGAAATTTCAGTAATGTTTTCGAATAATAATTATGTTATCTGCCAACTATTATATTATACTGTTGCGTATGTGCGTATACACACGATATAAACGACGCGTTCGAAAATTATACTATACCGTATATTTTGATAAATCCGTTTAACGTTTAAACGGCCGATATTGCGCAAGTAATAACGCGCCTATAATCTGTATAAATATATAATTCGTTTATGCGCGACACGCGAATCGCAGGTACGTAAACGTACCGAATTAACGCGAGTCGCGCGTTACCGACGCCGGTAATATCGTGACAACCGCGTACGTAATTCCGCGACGATTTATCGAGATTCAATCGATTGCGCGACGCTGCGCGCTTTTGTGCGGAACACGGTGTACAACATACGAGCGTATGTTGCGCGCCGTTCGTGTTATAAACGCCGTGAGCGTCGCTTACGCTCTCGGTAATAAAATGTTTCGGGTATATTTTTGAATGACCGATTGAAGCCAAAGGCCCGGCAGGTGAAAATCCAGCGGTTGGGGACAGGAGTGGGGGGAGGGGCAGTCTTAATTTTTATTAACAATCGAACACTTTTTTTTTTTTTTTAAATATTTTAGATATAATAATTTTAACTCCTTGTGGGCGCCATTGATTTAAGCCACGATCAAGTTCTAATAACTCGCATCGGCCATCTTCATTCATTGACTTCGAATAGTTCAAAATTACTCTCTAGTGTTTATTTAGGAGCTACGGTTGATTGTTGAAATCGTTTTTAATAAATTTGTATTAAATAAATCCTGAGCCAAGAGTAGTAAAAATAGACGGAGGTTTAGGAAGATGTACCATTTTCGGCGATTACTTACGCCGGTGATTGCTTTACGCCACGCCACTGTATATTTAGGTACCATTGGTTTAAATTCGATACATTCAATCGAACGACAGAAACAGCTAGAATTGTATATTAAATGTAGCCATGAAACCGGACTAATTACGCGATTTATGGTAACCGAGTTATACAAGTTACTGCAGTTACATTTACTTTGATTTAGTGATAATACTGATTACAATTTTATTGCCAGGAAAAAAGTAATTCATTGAATTACTTACAAAAAAAATTTAAACTCCTATTGTGTTAACTTTGAAAATATTATTTTATAAAAAATTAACTTTTTTTTTTTTTTAAATAAAATTGTACATACGCAATATTTATAGTTATTATTACACGAATGGTTAAAATTTTAATAATAATCATCTCGACATTTTTGTCACTGAAAAGTCACTCGCATTAAACAATAACCTTGGTTTGTATGGTTAATCTGCGATAACAATTCGCCACACAAATAGGTATACTGTACTTACCATAATTACGCAGAAATACCACTACAGAACATTATATAAATGTTATATTATTCAACATTTACAACTTTCGAAAAACTTAACTTTTTAAACGATTGAAACGAAGTTTAGGTACACGCATTACTCATTTGTTGTGATAATCATAATATATAACTCGTTAAGTTACATTAACTATTATAGGCGATGTAAAACGTAATTATATTACTCGTTAACGTATGTAACAATAAGTCAGAGATTTTCTTGTACCTTTGTGTAACTATATGTTTTATCGTTATGCTTCCCAGTTTTTCGCATACACTTACCAATAATAAATACGATGCATATACGTTGACGAGCGTCGATATCGCTCGAAAAATCCGTGTACGAAAAAAGATTGTATTATTTTTGTTCTAATGTTCTCGACACGATCACTATATTATAGAGATAATAAGCGTATCGTATACAGTCTGCGGGGAGGGGGTGGGGAAGCGTTAGGCATCGCCTTCGAAAAACGTATAATACACCTATACCATAATATCCGCATTCGATGTAATGATCGGTTTGAGCCGGTACCTATATGTGCGCGTGTGTACGATACACGATGATAATCGATAATCACAAAGTCTAGGTGTTAAAAGAGTGTATAATTTAGCGCCGCCGCGATCGATATGTATAGAAAAAAAAAGAAAAAAAAGGAGATACGAGATCGAAAAAACGCCGGAAAACACACACACACACACGAGCATATTTCGTATACGTTTTATAGGTGTATAATTGTATATATTTTTTTTTTTATTTTTTTTTAATATACACGTATAAGTATAATAAATTGTATACCCGCGATTCGTGGCGCGGGACCGCGAGTCATCTCTCCTACACACAACAAAAATAACAACAATAATAACAATATTATATATGATAATAATTATTAGGATAAGGACCGTCGTCTTGGTCGTCGCCGCGGTCGAAACTCGCAACTTAAAAAAATAATAATAATAATAATATTATAATAAACGGTTCAGCATGTGTTCGGTAACCCAATTTTCACGGTCGATTTTATACAGCCCACATAATAACATTAGGCATATTGTGTATACGTATATAATACGAGATGTGATGCCGGTCGCAGAGTTATCAATTATCGTCGTTTCGCGGGCGTTTACAGATCGTTGTCTGTACGTACAATATTTTTTATTTTTTTTTTATTATACCTATATAGTATGTACCCGACCGAGCGGTTTATTTGATCCAATTGCACGTTATCGATATGTCCGCTTTCATATTATGTATAGGTATATAATATCACACAGTGAAAAAAAAGGGTTCCGTCGAATTGTCTTCGTACGCGTATATGGGTGTCGGGATATTTCTTCTTATTATTATTTTTTGTTTCCCCCCCCCCCCCCGGAATCTCGATACCGATCTACTGTTGTGTAGATCGGCCGTATTATAATAAATATCGTGTATATAGGCGCGCGCGTATATTACAGATGTTTTTCGGCGCGGTATGTTATTATAATAAATATGTTCTCGCGGTATATATAGGTATTTTTTGTATTATTTTACACCCCGGGTGATACTCGATACGTTTCGGACTCGTGCGTGAATTCTCTATTCCGCCTATCATTGCGGTAAAAAAAAAACCAAAGCATACATAATAGATACCTGTGCCCTACTGCACTATACAATAACTGCAGCATAATTACCGGTGATGGAAAACCGCGTACGCGATTTTACTGGCGGAATGAGACCAATACTGGTACCTCTGTTAATTTCGATTGTGTTTCTCATTGTTGCGGTTCAATGAAAAACTTAAAATATCTCCACCAAAAACTTGTAATAAGCACTCGACGCACGGCAACAATAAAATAATTTTCAAAATAAACCGGGTTTTTTTTTTTTTAAGTTATATAAGAGCAATATACAAATGTTGAGATTTTTTTGGATTGTACTTGGGATTTCGTGAAAAACGCGATGAAAATACGTGATAATAATAGGTTATCACACCGAACTCTGCAGTTTAGAGTCGTGCGTTAAACAAAATTACCCTTAACACTCTATACCTTCCCGACTTTCCAATTTCCACCTATAACAGTGTTTCCGTACATAATATTCTGTACGGCGAGAATTGTTTTCATTAAATTTGTGTTCTTATTTATCACTGTTCAAACGCGTTATAAATTAATAAACATCCGGACCTATACAATATGTATATAATATTATGTACTTGTGCAGTGATATCTCGGAATTGAGTATTTTTCGGGAACGGGGACTTTAAGCACTTCTGAACAGTATACACCAGTGCCAGTTTGAGGTTGGGGGTGGGCACGCGCTCCCCGTTTTTTTTTTCATCGGTTATTTCGATGTATTTTATCGTTCTATAAAAATAGTATAGTTTATATTATTATAAAAACGATTATTGCCCACTTTCCACGAAAATCTGTCAGACACCTATGCGAATAATGGAACACAATTTTAGTGACCGCGTCTGAACGTTTAAATAGTTTACGTTTACCTGTATTTGAGTCGACAATGGGGAGATGGAGTTTATAAGGGGGTGCTGAGGCGGGGTTAATTTTAAAATATTATACATCACAATAACGCAATATGCGTACGTTTCAGGGATGTGTTGTAACGTAAAACGAGTATTATACGTAGGTACCTAAAAATATATCCGGTAGATTTTTTTTCCGCCATCATACAATTTGTTCGTAAACAATACATCATGTTTTAATAATAATATAACATATACAACACTACGTAGGTAGGTACTGGAAGTATGTAAAACAATATTGCTGCTTGTACCCATACGTTCGTATAATATATTATAGGATTCCCGGAATCCCGATCGCGTTATTGTTGATTATGATCATTATTATTCATTCAAAAATCATAAAAACGTATGCAAGTCCGCATGTAGGTACACGCAGACAAGATAAACACGGTACCGCCGTCGCCGCCACGTGTGCGTTGAACTGTTTGTACAGTAATGAGTACAAACACGTAAACCCCTTAGGCTGCCGCCGTCGTCCCCTCGCACGTGAAAACCGATCCCTTCGGATCTTGAATTATTATAGTTTTCGGCGAGGAAACAATAATTATACCGTGATAAATACAAAACTGTCGATTTATCGCACGAAAACAAATAATACCAATACGCGCGATTAGTGTGACGTCATAGGTATTATATTATCTGATCAAAATCCTCATCAAGCGCACGATGGGATCCAAACAAATAAAAACATACGTATACAAATGCGATGCGAAGTAACTTAAAAATTGTTATACTCCACATTTTAAGCACTTATATTTACATAATTGATTGTAAAAATCTCATCTGAGTATCTCTTATATAATAACGGTGAAATCTTAGTATATGTAAATACCTACTTACATATTTTTAATATAATATGAGTGTTCAAAAATACACTATATTGTGCGTTTTTACTTGTGCAATTAAATTTTTTGGATCCAAACAGTCGAATTATTACTGATAACAGTCTGCAGATAAGAAGTACACGATTGAAGTACCAATCGGGCGTATAATAATAATAATAATACGTAATTCGGAAACCGTGGAAACTTGAATTCGACACGATGTCGTTTGTCGAGTGAAATTTAGCAGTAAAAGTCCCCGGCTTTGAACGTATCAACAATATGAGAACATTTTTGCACTTTTGTAGCGCTCGTATAACAGCTGAGTCGCAAGAACGTAACGTGGGTAAACATTCCGTTCGAATGCGGAGGTACGTCAGAAATGCGCCCGAATGCCAATGTTTGGAACATCGTAGACATATCATAGGCCCTTGGGCGACTAAATTCTAGAAATGCATTGTGAACAATTTTACGAAAAGTCGTGAGCTCTGCAGAAGCGATCGAAAGGATGGACAATTTCGAACACAATACTTTATAGTTACCACTTTATCGACATTATTATGTCGACATTTTTTCTTTTCTGTTAACCATTTTACAGTCATCCTTATTCGAACGACCAGTCTTTATAAATACAATAAATGACGGGTGTGTATACATAATAAATAATACACGGGCAGTAAATAATATATTATATTGTGTATGCACGGACACGTTTGGGATTGTACCTCCAATTAGGTAGCTCCGATCCTCGGTTTAAGTCACGAGGTTAATAGTTGTACTGCTTCAAATTTCGAGGCGTCAGATTTTTTTTTCGTATCGTCGAAAAATTATTCTACCGCTGCATCGGCGTAAAGCTCCAGTCTATTTACACGTTTATTGGCAAACTTCTTGATTCATATTGATATTTTCAGATCGCGGTGAATAATGTGTGCCGAACCGATATGCTGCTATACAATTTATGGCACGAAGGGCGATATTTTGATAACGTTGAACGAATTCGATTGGCCGACATAACCCGACACTGTATGCCGTAGGTCCTAATCGGTTTGTTAATAGCTGTACTAAACGTAAAGAAGACGTTTGTTTACGAGGTCTATAATGTGAGACGTCTTCTAACTGCAGACCGGTAATAAGTGCGCATTTTTTTTCGATTTTAAAAAATTATGTTAAAAATAAACTAAGAAAAAAAAAAATAAAGAAAAAATCTCCGCGAGTTTGCGACTGCACAAAAAAATACGATATTTTCCCAATATAATAATAATAATAATAATAAATAAATACCTTGTAATAATAATAATAAGGCATGCGTTTACTCGCCAGTTCATTACTCCCGCGCTGTCGTCATTATATTCTTGCTGTCGTTATATTGTTACACGCATCATTGTTCTATTTTATGTGTCAATTCGTTTTCGATATGTCTCATCAGTCGCATCGACGACGTTTCCGAACAGCGTGCGGTAGAACATATCACATATTATTATAAATAATACAAGAGTATAATAATACAATAATAACATTAACAGTGAGACACATTATATTAGTGATGGTGTAGTGACGATATACTATAAAAGTTATGATATTATATTTGAAAGAAGTGACAAAAAAAAAAAAAATAAAAAAATAAATTTCTAATAACGTACACAGGTATTTATCGGCATCATTATTATTTTTAAAATATGTAATATTATTTTATTCGTACCTATAGGTATAATAAATATTATTGTGAATAGGTAATAATATACAGGTGCGTGATGCGTTTGTCCGCGGTGTGTCCGATTGTCGGTCATTTTTTTTTTTTTTTTACACGCGAATACAAATATAATATTATTATGCAATTCGTCCGCGGCGGGTGCACCGCACTGTTATAATAATATCGTACATATATATTATATACCGGGTGTACGACCACGGAAAGCGGCCGGCCAGCAGTGCGGTGACCGGCGCATTTTATTCCCGTCACTAGGTCTCCGGGGCCGTCACCGCCGCCGCCGCGGCCGCTGCTGCTGCTGGCGCCATTCGGTCTACGACCGCAACAATTATTATTTGCCTGGCTACGTGACGGATCGCATTTGTACAGCAACAGAAACACACGCACACACACACACACACACGCACACACACGCACACACACGCACACACACGCTGGACACGGCACGCACCGGACACACGAGCGAATATTCCCCACAGCATACACGTTACCGTATACTTTTAATATATTATCGTTATTGTAAATGCCATCAAATAATATTATATTATCGTATACACCGTATTATGCGTTACGTTCGGTCGCCGGACCCGGATGCGACGGGTCGTCCCCCGCAGCAGTCTGATCCCGGAGAATTCGATTTTTCGAAACCGCGGTACGCACAATGTAGTAAACCGCGGACGCAGTTATTGGTACGCAGCTCACGACTTTGCCGTACTGTGCGCGGACAGTAACTGTGCGAAACGCTATTTAATACTCGGTTCGGCTATAATTCGTTTTAGCGAACCGTTATCTTATGCGCCGTACGGGCACGGGGCCCAAGCGTTCGGAGACGAACAGAAGCGTTTTCGAAACGTGTGAGCAATGCGATACACCACACGTCATGTTTTCCCTGCACCTCGTGCGGTTTCAAACGACGACTTGAGAAAATCCACTGCGCCGCCCTCTCTGCTGCAGGACAAAGCTCCGACGACGGCGATGATGCGCATAACGTGTATGCCTGCGTGTAGTCAACGACATCGAGAACGCGTTTTTTTTTATTTTTTTATTTTTTTTTTTTTTTTTTTTTTTTTATAAATATAATATTGTTCGTTATTATGCAGCCTGCAGATCATCGGTTTTAGAAAGAAACAATATAGTTAGCTACGTACGCTTGTTTTTTGCGGAGTTTTTCCCGAAAAAAAAATACTATATTGAACTGTATTATTTTGTCATTTACGTATACACGTTTCTGCCCCGAAACTTTCGGCGACTTTTAGCAGCTCTATCCGCATCAACTGACCTCGGACTCGGGAATTAACGCATTTCTCATAGCCGAACCATGAGCGACACGATTTTAGTTGAATTTCGATACAGATTTTATCATAATATATTCCTGTGGAGCGAGGAGCTTGTGTTTTTTTCGCTTTGTACATCCTTATATAATACAAATATCCTCAAAACGAAGCCAGGCGGGTGGAATTTTATACACGCACGGTGTAAATATCAAGCGTGTACTTTTTGGCCCGAGATATAATATAATGTTGCCGATCCACTCGTCATTATTAATTATGTATACCGCTGCAGAATTTCACTGACAAAGTGTTATTGGATATTCGGCGGCGATCTGGTCTATTGTTTCGATAATTATAACATGTGAAACGAATTAAGTAGCTTTATATATTATAATAAAATATAACATAATGCCGTTTCGATTGAGACGTCCGATAACGCGCACGCCGGTGTTTGTCGTAATGCGTGTGTAGGAGTGTGTTGTAGTTTTGTGTGTACATTTTTTTTTTTTTTTTTTTCTTTTTGTTTATTATAACGTTTCTTCCGACCGCACACCCGGTATTTATAATATAATATATTAAGTGTAGTAATATTATTATTGTGTAGCCGTACGGGCCGACTGTAATAATATTATAAAAAGTAGTCGCGTATCTATCGGTCATCAGAGCCGCGGCAGGTTGGCGGAGGGTGAATTTCCGTGCGTATTTTTTATATTTCGTTGTTTTTTTTTTCTTTTTGTTTATTATAACGTTTCTTCCGACCGCACACCCGGTATTTTATTCCGAGACTTCACTACGACAGTATTTTACACTGTGTACTTACTTGGTCGGCGCGACCGCCACTACGCGGCGACCGTCACGATGCCGCCTATAATCAATATACTTGTGTATACTCACGTAATAACAATAACGATCATAATGATATAATATGCGGGTTAAAAAGCGAATAATAAAAAATAAAGGATTATATAGGTATATACCTATAATATTATAATGCAGTAATATAGCTATACGAGACACGAAAACACAATCGGACCCTCTCCGTCCCACTTCCTCTCTTCAATATAATATACGCGTATTACAGGACTTGCACACGGGCGACCGACATCACCCTCTCGAGCCGCGCGTTTCCGGTTCAATTTGTGCAGTGTACTTGTACTACACAATATTCGTGTCTATTGCTGCTGCTTTCCGGACTATGCGACGACGACGGTGACGGCGACGACGAACCGGTTGCGATAACGTTCGTTTCCGTTTCGAAAACAATGGACTACTGCCGGGCAAGTGAACCGTAATGGCCGTCTGACGTATACCTATAATATTATAATGGTCGGGGGGAGTACACATTACGTATAACTATATATATATATATTTGCATTTACAGAAGAGTCCGAAAACCCGGCGGTTCTTTTTTTCTTCTGTACGTTTTATTCCTTTTTGGTTTTCCGTATACATAATATCCTCCTGCGGTGCACACCGTCTAGCGCTCTAGCTCGTCGTAGACATATAGTAACTATAGTTCCGTTTCCTCCGAATGAACACGCAAGGCTGCCTCCGTGTACATCGATAGTAGAAGGTCACCGTATGCTCCTCGTTTGTTGCACAAACACTTACTATATCATTTGCAATATATAAACTGTATTTAATATTTTTTATTGTACATTTTAAATTTAAATAACTGAGGAATTAACTAAACAATAGATGTTTACATATTACACATGTGATTGATAACTTTATTTAGACGACTGTGTGTCAATAACTTATACTATACATTTGTCAAAATATTTTAAAATACATTCAATTTCACCAATATATATATATATAACAATATGAACGTTGAGCGATAAACCTATCCTTCATTTCAGTTTTTAATGGTTTCCAGTCAGACTTTTCTCTTTTTCATTCGGTTGGAACTGCACTAAATAGGAATAAGTTCGAACCCTAATAACTATATGTTAATGTTGATAATTCAAATAAACACGAATTTAAATTAAAGTGAAAAAATATTTTAATATAATAACCTTTATATTAATTAATATTGAATATTATTATATCTTAATTCATGCTACCTACATATTTATTTTAATAAGTAATTAATTATCACACAGATCACGGAATATTTCAATATAATGACCAAGTCGTCATGCATTTAACATGTCGGCTACATCTGCGTCTGCCATATTTTCAAATTTCGAAACTGCAGTACTATAATATAATAGACTTTTTCATATTATGAACACAATTATAATTACTCGGGTATTCATTAAAAATGAATTCAATGGAACTGTTGGAACTAATAAAATATAACTAAATGAAACACAAAATGCTAAACGACCAAAAAAAAAACAGACGGGTAAAGGCAAAAGACGTGAGTAAAAGACAGCGATATAAACGCACTACGCACAATGCCACAGCAATACATTACAGCAAATTCGGGTTACGGTCTTGCGGATACCGAGTGCTGGGTAATGTTTACAATATTGTTTGGTAGCAAAAGCGAGTTTTTGGAAATTTTTATCATATATTTGTTACCGCCACAGTGATGCCAATTCAATTATACTAAACCAATAATCGTAATTACAACTATATAATGCTACAACAACATAATTTTTTAATCGAAAAAACCGATCGTAACGATATCGCCATAAGAAGGTATCGTGGTGATGATAAAACAGAATAGTTATAGTCTTATAGACATATTATTTTCTGTAAAAACTATTACAGTCACGTTTGGTAAGCGCGATAGAAACAGATATTGAGTACACCAATATTACTCTGTATCCACTACAAGAATATATATTTTACCGCTATATTAAAAATGGGCTGTTCGAACATAGATAATTTAAACAAATACAAAATGGTATTGTAAAAATTACCTAAATGTTTGACTAGGTTTGCCAAAATGTTGTACACATACTTTTACTTGGTAGCGTTCACAACTTTCTTGTTGTTTTAAATAGTTGTTGGGTTACACCAAGATATTAATAATTGACAAATTAATGTTTGTAGCTGTTTCTTTACACACTGGTGTTTACAACCAAAAAATGGCGTATTGGTTATTATATTTTTGTTGTCCCTACATAAATACATTTTACCTAACAGTTTTGTTAAAATTATTCAGTTATTTTGTCCATGTATAAACGAATTGTTTTAACCAATTTTATAACGATAACAAAATTTGATGAAAATTGCAGTGCAAAAAACACTATTTAACACTAATTTTTTTTTAATATATTATAAAAACTATAAGTCTTATAATAAATTAGCGTCCCTGGTAATTATTGAACTCAACCCGACCCACGCAGAGTTTCGCCCCACATCTCTTTTATACCAGTTTTCAAACATAATTGAATAATTAATATTTTACAAAAAGAACACAACCATATACATCTTTAATTATTTTTAGATTTTGAGTATAATGAATAAACTATTAGTGTTACAAAGATGTTTTTTTTCTTCCCAAAAAACACTATATGTCTCTAAAGTATGACAATCCGAATCCTTAAAGGAAGCGGATTTTTCTTCCAATGGTATTTTATTTGAAAAACCCAATAGATTTTTATGTTTTTCTTAAAACGTCAACTATTGGTTTGGAAAATGCTCCAATTTTTTTTACGTAAAATCTTAAAAGGTTAAATTTTTCTGCCTATAGTAGTACTCTATTTGAAAAAAATCGACATTTTCAGAAATTCATGTCCTAGTCTTCTTTCCTAGATTCTGCAAGGTTCCTTCGACAACAAGGGCAAAAAACACGAATAATACTGCTCCGCTCAGAATCAGAAAGCAATGATTAACTATTGTCGCGTATAGTATACACGCTCAATGATAATATAAGTCAACCGATGTTTTTAATATGTTTAAACATATGCTCATTGCGCATTTATAGTATATATAAGTGGAAATCGAAATGTTTAAGAATGTTCGTTTATCATCATTGTAATTTGGAATAGTTTTTAAAACGAAATATAATATGTCCGAACGACAAATTAACTATTCGTGTAATAATTATTTTAAATTTGAAAAACACAATTCTATAGTAAAAACATTAAATTCATCAGTACTTAAACCATTTAAGTATACAGAAAATGTTATCTACAGACTACAGAAGTATCTGTATTAAACTATAATTTAAATACTTTAATGAAATTTAATTACGGGACCGTTCAAACTGTCGTTTTACTCTCGTGCTTCCACTTTGGACGGATACTGTAATTGAATTAAAAAATTATATTTGTTTGAAAAAAAAAATACGGTTAACGCGTCTCTGGAATAAAATTAAGAGAACATCGACTTGCACTGTCCCGCGGTATTTTGAATTTACTGTGTAAAGACGAGTATTGGGCAATATTTGTTCGATTCCTATATGCGAGTATATTAAAGTATCTATACGAATACGCCACGCTACAACAGTAGCGTATATGGTATGAGAAAGATAAATGCACAAAGAAAAAAAAAATAGCCGACAAACGATATCGATAAATATATTAATAATAATGTTATAGGCCCGATGCACGTTCCTCGGAGAGATAGTAATATTCGAAACCGGTTTATACGCCTACCGTAAAAAAAAAAAAAAGCTCATTAAATAATAATTAGGTTATATTTTTTAGAATATTATATTTGCTTTTTTTTTTTTTTTATTAATTAATTTATATTGTTATCGAAGTTTAAAAACAAATACAAATAATTTCTATATATCTATACACACCGAAAAACAATTTACCAAACACCGCGTACTAATATAGATAGCTATTTAATGACAGGTGTTTTATCGAAATTATACATTGCACGTAGGTACATAATAATTATAAATGTAAATAGAAACGCGTATAAATTTGTTCGACGTGTTATTATTTTACCTACTAGAATAGTATAATAGTTGTATTGTTAATTCCTTGTACCGATGTATACAAAAATCGTGTTAAAATCCATCACGTCCCTAAACACAATATTTCCAAAAAATTAACCTACGGCTTGTTTATTATAGACCGGAAAATCGAGTAGAAAAAAAAAAAAGGCGATACCGGCGACGGGTACGTCACTGTTTTAAAATGGAAGTTGTTGCGGAGGATATTTTAAGTAATTCAATTTACATTTGTACCATACATTAAACCGAACGACTCGGGTTATTCTTACTCTTATTGTTGCTAAGTTATATGCTTTAAGTTGCTTTAAGAACCCAACGAGAAATCCTACAAGAGAGTTTGTAATAAAGTTTTCGAGATTTCTGGTACAGAAAAGTTGTTTACAAACACGTTTCTCGCCTCGAAATCGAAATTCTAATGACCCGCCGCGACAACACCGTATGATTTTCGAACGCGCCTACTTCTACCGCCGTATCGTGCGATATTGAAACAAAAACAAATGTCACAATATAAATAATCGACGGAGCGGCGAGAACGCGATTGCATATCGTGTATTGCGGTATCGTGTTTTCTCGTAAATCCGTATAATTGGTGTACCCGCGTAGGTACGGGGGAGGGGGGGGAAGGAAACGAATACGAAAAACTGTATCGCAGTCGAACGCGGCCTAATATCATGCGATGTCTGTCGTAGTGGTTCTTTACGTAGCTTTGGAATTGGAAAACAAAAACAAAAACAGTGGTCGCCCCGACCACTCGTCCGTCCGCGCTTAACATTTAATTCAGGCGTAATTTATGCGCGCACATTATAAATGTCTGACTGCCGGACAATGTCGTACCTAACGCGCGTACGGTCGGACGAAGCGAGCGCGAACGGATCGCAATGTTACCGCGGCGAACGCGCGCGGTGTACGTACCGCGCGCGTATTACCGTCTGATCGCGCGCGCACGCCGCATTTTGCACGTAAACCGTTACAACCGATGCGGTACGTGTCCCCGTCGGATCGTACGGGCGAAACGCGTTCGACGGGTTACGTTGTTATTGTTATTTCGCGGCGCGGTCGCGATTACCCCGGAAACGTTCGACCCGCGCGTGCGCGCCGGTACGCGGCGGCGTTAACGCAACGGCGGCGAAACGGGTTGACGATAATATCGTCCCACGCGCGCGACCGATCCGGCGATGGGGCGGTTTTCGGTCCGGAACGGACGCATTTCCCTTTACACGGAGGTCAAATGATTTTGAATTCGTTTTTCTCTTACATGCCGAGCGTAGCGGAGAACGGATTGGTTTTACGAAGACGTTTTTTTTTTTTCTTTTTCTTTTTCTTTTTTTCACGCGAACGCTTATTCTATCGGAAAGCGCTTACTCCGATGTATACGACGACGTAGACATTTTTCCGAAAGGAAATTTGTATAGGGTGGTATACTTTAAGGATGTCGTTTTTTTTTTTTTTGATTTTCTCGGCGGTTTTCCCGATAAATGTGAAAAACAGAAAAAAAAACACCGAAGAAAAACGGGAAAATTTGACGAAATGTAGATATTAGTTAAAAAAATATTACGACCTTCTTTTTTCCTGTGAGCAACTTTTTGCCAGCAATTTTGCTCCGATTTACAATGATAGCACTTTTTCTGAAAGGAAATCCGACTGGGAAGGTACTCAAGAGGTCGTTTTTCGATTTGCTCAAGTGTTCCCAGCAGATGTGAAAAACCGGGAAAGACTTAGAAAAAACGAGACAATCGGTACAATATATTAAACGAATATTGTTGAAGAAAATGTACAATACCTATTCAGTTATTTTACCATAAATTAACACATATATATGTTGTTGACAAAGCATCACTATCAACTATATTATTGGAGAACAATTTATATTGTGTCTTCGGATTCTGAAAAAAGTATTAATAAATCGGCCGGTTTTAACCGACGGCGTATCGGTTAATTTCAACGTTCACTCACAGTTTTCGATTTCAAATATCGGAATATCGGATAACGGTAAAAATCGGTATCAGTCCATCGTCCATCTCTAAATTCATATTACAGTTTAATGATAGCGTAACCGCAGTACAATATAAAACCCGCAGTACAATATAAAACCCGCGTACACGTTGCAGACGACTGCGATAAAACCGACGTACATCCGAGTCGAAACAGACACCTATTATAGAAACGCATCATACGGTAATTTTCAGTTCAGTTTCTGTTTGAATTTCTTTTAAAACATTAATAACTTGATAAATATCAGGATGTGGATGATCAAATTGTGAGTTATAATTGTTGTGAAACGATTCATTTTATATACCAGAGGTTTTCAGACTTTTTTCCCCGTACACCCCTTGCTAATTTTTTTCTATTTTTCGTAGACACCCCAATATCATTTATTACGTATCATACGTAGACCACTTTGAGAAACTCTGTTCTATACTTCATGTAATTGTTTAGAACGTAATTTGAAAAATTGGACGTACCGTTCGGACAATTAATCGATATCGGACACTGTAAATCCGTGTTCAATTCGATCGGACCGCTATAGCCGGTAAACCGAAGACACATTTCTTAACCAAACACTAATATTTCTGAACATTCGTTCAACAAAGATAAACGAATTCGCCCGAACGATCGGTTGATTTTTCGCCCAAATGACGTATACAAGCCTTACACGCGGGCAAATTTCGGGCCATTCGCCCAAATGGAATGCACGCACTGCACCGTACGTATTTACGGTACACAATACGATATAGCACTTTGAAAACCAATTAACGGTACCCCATACCTTTTATCGTGTACAATAATATCGCGCGAACGGAGCCGTTAACCGCGCGTCGTCGTCGTCATTTAATTACATTTTTTTTTCGACGACCTCGCGTAATGTTTCGTACGCGTTTTGTTTTTTTTTCTTGTCCGCGTATTCTTTTCGGTAATGTGACTATTCCGTTTGTCCTATATATATATATACATATAGGATACAACGCGTGCAATGATGAACATATTATACGATATTTCGCGCTATTATCGACGGGCACGCTCGCCGCCGGGGCCCGTCCGGCAACAGAAGCCGCGTCTTCGGCGCGGTAATATTATAACAGCACACGAATGCTATAACGTAACGGCGGTACAATGAAATGGGAAGAAAAAGAAAAAAAAAATATATGAAAATAATAACGCAGGTAGGTGTGTATACACGCGGGTATTATAATGCGCCGGAGAAGAGTCAGTCGGTCTCGAAACGCAACAATCGAACGGGACCGAATTAACGGAGAATTCGATTCGGCGTGCGTAACGCAACGACGTCGATGGGTATTGTACGCACAGTCGGCGCGAGTATACGAGTGCGGAGTATAGAAAAAAAAAAAAAAAAACCCGATGAAAAGAAATGAGAGAAAAAAAAAAGGCGAAATTAAGAAATACACACACACACACACACACCCGAACATTCGTATGAATTATTATTATTTTTTATATACGGTTTTTTTTTCTTTTTTACGAAACCACGCGGACAGACGGCAAACACACACACGCACACACACACACACACACACACACACTCGCCCGAGTGCCGGTACCCATTATATACGCGTAGAGATACGCGCGCGGACGACGCGCACACCTGTGGAGTCGCGCTCGTCTAACAGGTGATACACAATGACAATCGGTCGATCGGCCGTTTATATAGGTATACGATATATTATCATTATTATTATTATCATTATTATTGTTATTATTGTTATTATTGTTGTTATCGTATGTGTGTGTATATATATATATACGCGTAACCGTCTATTGTCTCGAAATTCCCATGGCTCCGGGCGCACGCACACGCGCGTGTACACACACACGCATGTATTATATGTACGTATCATACTCGTCGGGCGAGTACACAACACACGCACACACACACACATACACGCGCGCGCGTTCGCCCCGTCGGATTATCGGTCGTTCGGTTAAATTAGATTATCTCCGAATACCCGCGCGCCCCGGCAGATTACGGTGGTAATAGCGCGACGCGCAGAAACGCCGTTTATTTTATTATGTTATCGTTATTTTTATTATTTTTTTTTTTTATTTATCGGACGAAAAACGAAAAATATACGAAATTACACGAACGGCGATTATTAAACGGATCGCGTTCGTTTTTTTTTTTTTTGTTCGTTTT
>CABPRJ010001426.1:3252807-3274063 GCA_902439185.1 Cinara cedri
ATAGCGCGACGCGCAGAAACGCCGTTTATTTTATTATGTTATCGTTATTTTTATTTTTTTTTTTTTTTATTCCCTCCCCATCCCCGCCCGTTCGGGGCGCTCTAATGAAATTTAACGATTTCACGGATCATTCGGCGCGACGCGTGTATTACAACGTACACGCACAACGCTCGGCCGTAACACGGCGTAACGTAACGTACAGGCGTGCTACGGGTGTACGCAGTGGTAATGACAGCCGGGTAAAATATTACGGCGTCGCTACCCGTCGGGAAGACGTCAAGCGCGCAATACCGTCGGCGATACCGACGGGCCGACCGACCGACCGACCGACCCGACTGGCCGCGGACCGTCGCGCGCGTTTGTGTGCCGTCGTCGGCGCGCCGCGACCGTGCGGCGTCGAAAAACGCGCCGTCAAAGTCTAGATAATAATATTTCTATATTCTCTCGTTTTTTTTTTTTTTCTTTCGTTATTTATTTGTTTATTTTTCTCCCGGCCGTAACCCATTAACGTTTATCGTTTTTGTGCAGCCCGCGCGCAACGTATACGTATACACGCGTACGCGTACGTGTAGGGTTTACGTGCAGTTTCATATCGCGCGTAGTATAGGTATACACGTACAACAGGTCGCATCGCATTATATTTATGTATATATATCTATATAAATATACGCATAACACGCAGGACAATGCAGAGGAGAACAACGATTGTTTCAAAATACGTTTCTCGTAAAAATTCCTCTCTTCGAACGTTTCTAATAAAACTCGAGGTCTATTTTTTTTTTCGTAAACATTTTTCGATATATTTTTATTATTTTTTTTTTTTTTTCCGCGCGGCCGGAATTTCAATATAATGTAATATACGCGCAACAACAATATAATAAACGCGGACGTGTTATTGTTTTACCGCCGGCGGCGGCGCATCGCAGTCGAATCGGTCACAGAAAAAAAAAAAAAAAACCAATTTGTACTATTGCGATTATATCGTTAATCTTTTCGAATTTTTTTTTTTTTTTTTTTGTCCTCTCTTTTTACCCGCGAAAAACGCTGGCTGCAGTTATGTACCCGCTGTACACTAATATAATAATACAGGTCTATTTTGTTTGATATATTTTCGGACGTAAAAGTTACGCTGTAATTGAAACGCACAGGGAAACGACCAGAAAGGAACTTTTTTTTTTGTTTCAAAATGGCGATGTCGGTATCGAATAATTAGTATTGACGTGCCGTATCGTTTATGCGAATGAAACGGTGAAAAAACGAGACCGGTCGAAAGTAATGAATGCCAAAAGTTTGGGCCTACGGGAACAACGAAAAGCAGATAGTCAATTCATAATCAGGTAAGTGTTGGGTTAATACACGGCTATATGGCCTTGGCTAATAATATTACATGACATTATTGTACGTCGCGGTTAACATTAATCCGAACATTTTACTTTGTAAAAGAAAGAATTGTTACGTTTTTTTAAAAAATCGAAAACACGTTTTTCTCAGTATGAAAAAATCAGCGGCTTTTATGGGTTTTCCCCCGTGTCCTTCAATTGTAGCCGCGGTATATAGTTGAAATAAAATCAGTCCTCCGACCCGCGTATCCGGCCGAGATCTCTACGATTTAGTCCACGTTCGTTTTTCGCAAAATAACGTCCATGATGCACGTTTCGTTTACATGGATTTCGGGAGCTCGACGTTTCGCAACCGAACGCTGTTGTTCCCGTCACCGGGCCGCGCACTCGCGTTTAACATTTGCGAAAAAAATTATCGACGGTCGCGCCCGTCATGCTGTTATGCGTGTTAGACGTATTAAAGTTTTAACGATAATGTACGGGCGTTATTAAACGCGCGGCACGTTGAACCGATCGACAAAATAAATAGACGCATGAAATATTATTCATTACCGCATCCGTGTGTGCGTGTAACTTTTAAGCGGAAAGTTTTTGGGCGCGATAAAGTCTGTTGTAATAGCCGGCGTATGGGTACCGCGCGGTAACATTCATTGAAATCGATAACCGTTTTCGGCAGTCGTTTGTAACCCGAAAACAAAACCGATTAAAATAAATTATCGAAGAAACTATTAATTATACCTGTATGCATTATACGCGTACATTGTCTACAGTTTGTTGAGCGAACGAAAGCCGGCGCACGTACACACTCTCTATACACATTTCCCGTGCGCGCGCGCGGTAAACGATTGTCAGATTTAACGTGTCTCTGTTTATCAAGCGCATTATGCATACGAGTGCACTATTAGACTGCCTAACGATATCGTTATTAATGAACGCGCGTAATATTGATCAATTATTATTATCGTCACGTTGCGGTCGTCGGGGGAGGCCAATGGGAGCTATAAGAATGTTGTTTTTTCAAAAGCGGTACAAGTATGTATAATACGCATACACACAGGGTCAAAGTGCCCGAATGATTTGAGGTTTTGCGGTCGCGATGCTGCGGAAGATATAGAGGAGGGGTGTTAAAAAGGGTCACTTCAAAGGCTGTTATTAACTGCGTGAATGCCGCCGCCCCTGCGGTACGCGTATACGAGTATATTGAAAACCCAGTAGCTGCGACCCTTCCGCGCGGATCAGTGTACAATTATTTCGTAAACATTTGTAAAAATAAAATACTATATCGTTATTTTCGACCGATTCTGTACGAATAAATACGATACGCAGTAAAAAATAAAAAAAAATATTATTTTTTTAAGGGCGCAGGATTTTATCGACTCGAGCCCCGGAGTGTTGGTACGTACCTGTATACTATATTGGACCGAACAGACGGTGTTCGTTTTGCAGATTTGCGTTCGTATAGGGACACAATAATTGTATTCGACTTTTTATTTTTCGACGATTTTCCTCATATTCTCGCGTCTTTTCTATAATATATTAAAATTAGATTAATATAGCGAATATTTAATCCAACATACTATAATCCCTACAGTAGAAATACTGCAACATTGTACCAATTTTAGAACGAAGATTTATACATATAGGTACAACGTTTCCAATGAATAAACTATGTATTATGCACAAATACAATCATTCATTATTTACGTAAAAAAATATCTAGACAAGAAAACACTAGGGTTTCCAAACCCTTGGAGGCGTTCAAACGTCTTATGGGGAGAGAAAGCCGTGAGATAAAAAAAAATAATATCATTTCTACGGTCATTCGTACTACGTGCCCAGTATAACCAAAAAAGACATAAAATCGTATTTTTTTTTTTCTTGCGAAAAGAAACGGACGGGAGGCATTAGATATTTTATAATCTCCGATTAGTTAGCGGAGCGTGGACAACGGAAAACACTTTACTAAATAATACATATGTATACAATAAACGAACGAGTTAAAACATACAAAATAAAAACGCAAGATACTATAGTATCGAGTTTATACTGCCACAGCCTATCCCTAAGTTCTCACATATTAAACGGCATATCGTTTATCGGCGACTATACATTTCACTCTCTCTCACTCTCTCACTCTATCTCTCTCTGTCTCTCTCTCTCTCTCTTTATCAAACTATTTCTGTTGGTTTTTTTTCTGGTTTCTAAACGGGTACCTATAATATTATATCGCACAGGTATATTATACCCGCCGTCGTCGTTTGCGGTTTATTGTTCACAGCCGCCATAAGACAACGTCAGCGTGGGTCCGGACTCGCGCGCTATATGCGGATACCCATTTTTTAATCCTATTATTCTCTCATTATTGTCGTTTAATCAACGTACCACACATATTATTATTAAACACATAATATAATGTTGGAAAGAGAATATAATAAAATAATAAATATATATATATAACTGAAAATATAATATATAATATAAAAAAAAAAATTATTAATAATAGAAGACGCGCTTTCAAAACAGACAATACACGGCCATTAATACCGTTCCGTTTGTATGAAAGCGAATTTTTTTTTTTTTTTTATATTTCATTATACTTGTCTCTTATACATATTTTATATATATTTTCATATACGGAATATAATAATAATAATAATAATAATAATACGTATAATCGGTTTATATTCAAAATAGACGTTTCAAGGACAACGCGAGCATACATACATAATATACAATAAGGCCCGCAACTGGCTGTCGTCGTGCTCGCATTATCCTATTATTATATCGACGGTGTTTTTATTCAAATTATTTTACCGGATGCTGCGGGGAGAATGAAATAATATGTACGCCGGCGACATCACCGCGAGCGAGTTTCCCCCCCCCCCCCCCCNCCCCCCCCCGTCGCCTCCTATCCGTAGTACTACAGTATACCTATAATGCACTGTACAGCCGTACCATAATCGGCCAATGTGATTTGGGCCGGTATAATCGGTTATTAATACCGGAATACACGCGCGATTGTTCTGAAATCCCCGGAAAAAATAAGTTACCCGGAAAAAAAAACCTGGGAAAAATCGTTTGTTTCGAGAAATACGGGTTTCGAAACGTTAATTGCCGCGTTTAACACGGAGTCACCAGTGCGCGTACAACTTGATAATTCGTATTTGATTAAACTTGCGCAGGTATTACAAACGCACGATTAATACTTTAATTCGTTTCACAAAGTTTATTCGATTTGTCAAATTGAATAAAAAAAACGCAGGTAGTAAGAAACACGTGCAAACATTGTAAACGGTGAGTGGATTAATACTTCAGACAGGAATTGAGTATCAGATCATATGTAATAATATAGATATATGGAAAATTATAACGACTGAATACTACAAGCATGATAAGTATCGTTTGTTTTTACTATCGACAAATTCAAAAGTCGTGCGGTTTTTGTTTTTCGAAGTTTATTACTATTATAACATTTTTCCGCGAATTTTCCGGAGCTTGGAAAACATCAGGGTTTTCCGGAAACGTGTATATTAACGCGTAATATTAACCATGTTTAAATACATCCTGTAAATTATATAGTGTAATGTTACGGTGTGATTCCG
The DNA here is from genome assembly GCA_902439185.1 of Cinara cedri. Taxonomy (NCBI): domain Eukaryota; kingdom Metazoa; phylum Arthropoda; class Insecta; order Hemiptera; family Aphididae; genus Cinara; species Cinara cedri. The sequence goes on from CABPRJ010001426.1 coordinate 3,257,750, forward strand.
CAGAGCGGAATGATGAGCGTGTGTCATCATCTTTCGAAAGACTATTTTTGGGCTGCACAAATATTTCGTCGTGATTATTATCGCTGCAGTTATACGTTGCATAGAAAATCGTATACAGATGACTGCGTTTTAGATCGGTACGTTTAGAAAAAAAAAAAAAAAAAAAAAGAACGTTTTCGAATAACCGGAAACTATTTCACATATACGTCGTCGGTCGTTGTTATTTCCGGTAAATCCGCCGCACTCTACGGATTTTTTTGATGATATCTTTATTGGTTTTCAAATATAAACTAACGGACCGCTCCTTTATCGTTTAAAATCTTTTTTTTTTCCTTGCCATTAGTCCACATCAGGCCCGACGCACATTATACAAACGTCTTCAGCGGCCAATAGAAAAAAAAAAAAAAAAAAAAATCGAAAAATCTCATCGGCCACGCGGTCCCCTGTTGTATACGTACATAATAATCGTTTCCGACGGCCGAAATGAATTGGATTATTTTACAATGTATAATTTACAAACCGATTAAAAAGCGTGTGACCGGCGGTGTTCGGTAAGGCACCGGTACAGGTATGTTATTTGGACGTGCTGCAGGCGGAACAAGAGCTGCGACGACAGGTAGGTGTAGGTAACGAAGAAACGTCCTCGTCGTCGTGCCGTCTCTCCGGAGACGAAATCAAATCAAGCGATGACATCAAATTATAAATATCGCAGCATTCGAACGGCCGAGTATAATAATAATAATATGATGTTTTATTGTATTATTTATTATTATTTTATAGATTGAACGCGATGTATAGGTATTTACGTTATACGTTATATATAGGAAGGTACACTATGACTGTTCTATATAACATAAAAATAAAAATAAAAATAATAATAATAAACGATAACGGTTGACGCACGAAAAAAAAATGTTGGTCGTCGAATTATTCGAATATTTTTTGATAGGTATGAGAGGTGGCTACCTATAAATGTATATTATTATTATTGTAACACGATTTTATTACAACAAATAATATAAATTGTTACGGTTCGTATTTTTCTGCAACAACGAAACGCGCGCCATACAGTTCGGATTCCCTACTTGCAATAGTACGCGTATAATAATTCTATTATTCTATCGATAATAAATTATTCCGTAAACATATTATACGAATATTTCGCGCGTTTTTTTTGTAACGTATTTAGGCTATACGAATAATAATTATTATTTTTTTAAACGAATACCCGTATAACAATGTCACGCTGCTGGTGACGCGATAGTTTTAAAATAGCCAAAAATCCCATGTCGCCGCGCACGGTGATCGTATACCGGTATTGCGGACGTAAGTCCACGTTAAAGACATACGCAGAGACGGATTTACACAATTGCCGTCCCTAGGCAAATTTTATTTTGTCGCCCCATTAAATTTATCAATGAGAAAACGAATTTTCAAGTATTTATTTAATGTAAACTACTAAAAAAAAAAAATTATCATATAAACTGTTTTAATCAAACAAATATTGTATATAAAAATAGTGTTTAGTCATCAATTGTATCCGTATATTAATTCTATCCGCCTAGAAAGTTCTGTTGAAAATAATCGAATGTCTAATCAGAATAAACACATGGATAATACTTGTTCTCTACTCGGCCGCTCTCCATTTCATAGTCACGAAGAAAAATATTATTACAATTTTATCTTTCGGATAGAAAAATATTTTATTTGCACATGTAGTGAGTAATAACCAACACTTGATAAATATGCATAAAAATAAATTTACTTTTGGATTATGAAAATGTATCAATATAAATTCTAGGTAGGTAGTTTTGTTAAGATTAAAAATTACTTTAGAAAATCTACGAAAAAAACTAGTATTTTCAATAAATTATTGGCTTAAAATTGCCACCTCCAAAAAATTCGCCACACCTGGCAACTACCTATTTTGCCTGACGCAAAATCCACCACTTGATATCTATATAAAGGAAGGGCGGGGGGGGGGTTTAAAAATTTCACCCTTATACTGTTCGAGAAGAAAAATGTCTATAACGTCTCTGGAACATAATATGTGGAAAAAAAACTTCGAACATTAAGAACGGATTTCCGTCCACCGAATTATCAGTCGATTTCAGTATTGACTCACGATGGTTTTCGCAATTCGAATATCGCGGATTGCGTATCGGTTGGGATCGCGTGATAACAATATCTATTAAATCGGAATATTGCGATTATCGTGGGAAAAAAAGGGCCATATCGGCTATACGAACTATTCGAGTTTTTTTTTTATCGTTTTTTCATTTTCTCATGTGCGTAATTTTGTATAGTCGCCTTTATGCCGTAACAGTGCAGCGCGTTTCAGTTGTTATAGTTTTACAGGAGACGATTAAAAAACGATTTAATCGTAAAGTTAGTCACCGGTTAGTGATGTTTAATACATTAATTCCGCAGTAACCGCGAGTATGTAACAAGAAATGAAAAAAAAAATGAAAAAGAAGGAAATAGTACAAAAAATTGTCTGAAACTTTTATCGCTTTTATTAAAATCGATAAAGCTAGACGTAATGGGTTTCGTACAGATTCTGAGATACGCATGCCAGCTGTTGCAGTTCAAACGACGATAGTGATATATTAATTATTAATAAAAATAAAAAAATACGCGAAATGCGCACGACGACAATACGATACGCATCAGTTGAAATTTCGTTATGATATCGTGTGACCTATAAAATAATAATATTATTTTCGTAATACCCGTACACAGGCAGTTGTATATAGGTATTCGACGCGCCGAAAGCGGGGTAGATTTATCGGTCGGAATAATAATATCGTATGTAACGCGTACACACAGGACGCGTAGGTATGTGGCATATTTTCGTGAGCGTATTAAATTTGAAGAAAAAAAAAAAATAATAATAATAATAAATAAAAATGCATAAATCACCGGGGTCGAGAATATATACGGCGTATGCGTTTTTTTTTTTTTTTTAGGTGAATAATCTTTGAAATCGACTTACGCGCGCGAGTCGTGGGGGAAGTGGGGTGGGGTGGGGTAGAAACATATGCGAGTTTATAATATTATTATTATTATCCGTGTTCCGCCCTATCCAATTACACCGTATATTCAATGAACCGTCGTCGTCGATCGTGATACGGGAGACAAACGCGTCGCTGTAGACAGTCTGAAAATATTATTAATACAAAGAAAGTGTAAAGGAAAAAAAAAGAAAAAAACGATAACTCACGCAACAGCAACAATAACAATAATATTACCTGCTATAATGTGTCTGATACTATTACGAAAAAGATAATACGACCACTCGAGGGCTGCTGCTGCCGCACGATAAATATTGTTAATTGTTCGTTATTATCGTTTTCGGATTGCGCGCGCGCAGGGACGAGTTTTAATTATTTCTTTCCAATATTCGTCCGGGTATTTATTGTATACGGGATTCTATGGATTTCATTTGATTTCTTTTCGAACATTCTTTGGATACGTCGTTTTTTTTTTTTTTTCGTTTCGGAGACTGTGCTGTAACAACGTGAAAACCGACCGTTTATCGATATCTATACCCATCGCGCAACATTATTATTTTAGAATCTAATGAGTAATGGCGAATAATATATTACACGCTATTATTGATATTTTGGTTATTATTATTTTTTTTTTTTGATTATAGGCGAACTCCGAAAACTCGCATCTCACACACGTATACACAAGAAAACACGAAAATCTATTATAACTGATAAATTATCATAATACACAAACACACACACACACTACGGTATTATGTAAATTTATTAATCCTTCGAAAGTATCTGTTTTGATTTATTTACGGATAACAAACGGTCCCCCATCGGGTTTCTCTCTCTCGGCAACTCTCTCTCTATTTCTCTCTCTCCCTCTTTCTGTGTGCAAAGAGCGTTCCAGATATTTCTTCACCGGAATTATATGCAAATGTTTTTTTATTCTTCTTTTTTTGTGGATGCAAAATATGTTCCCTCCCCGGACCACTCGAATATGTACGTATATAGAGATAGATACTGCACAGCAACACACACACACATACACCGCACCATACTACAATAATAATATATACTCAAACCATAATATCGGCTGCTGCATAATAATTACGATTATTTTATTGTGCAAGAATAAGATTTACGGCTATGTGAACCCGATCCTTCGGGATTATTAAAATGAGGAAATCTGATTTTCTCGACCGTTAATGTATAAATATTATAATATTATAGTAGCGCTTCTGTTTCCCATCGTCGTGATGTGCATCAGGATCGCGCGGGGAGAACATCGACAAAAAAAAAAAAAAATATACAGTAATAATAAATAAAACCGCCGAATTATTCCGCTGCCGCTGTTTCGATTTGTAATACTCGCCCCATATATATAATCCGCGAGAAAGATTTTTTTGTTCCTCTATGGATTTTTTGTCTTATATACCTATTCTTATAAAATATACATTTTTTTTAACGGTACCGTATACAATCATTATTCAAAATTCAATCGCGGAAAAAAAAAGTAGGTAAGCTTGTAATAAAAAGTCTGGTACTATAGTGATACTGCTGATGGGTTTTAGGAGGGAAGTTGGAAGGTATGATGTATAGAGTAATTAAATTTATATCTATGTATAACGAATTTTATCGAGAAACCATTGCTGACAAAAAATGACAGAGTGTTATAAGTCGTATGTTTAAATTGTTGATAAGATCCCCGGAAATCAATACAAATTATACAAACGTCAGTTTTTCCCATTTATTAAGTAAACTTTAAACTAAATCAAAAAATGATCTTCTACTATTTACTACGAAAAGTGTTACAAGAAATTGCATTTTGTAATTGGAGTAAGATTTCTTGTAGAAAGTTGTTTATAGATGTGTAAAATAAAAAATGCATCATAGTAAAACCAATACCAATACTCTCTTCGCTCAGAAACTAATATAATGAAATGGAACTGAATTCTGACTGATGTTTCACACTTTGTGTAGGCCACTGTTGCTGTAGGACGATTGCTGAAAATCGTCACAAACCACATTAACGATTTTGAGTGATAGAGTTAGAAAACTGTATGCTGTTTTTTGCTGTGTAATAAAAGGGGACCTTGAAATAGTATATTTAAAAGAATTGAAATTTAAAAATCCGACTTTGATACACCGCCGATATACGATTTCAAATCTTATATATATATGCAGTGTTATGTAGAATTTTTCCCCGAAAACCGGTATATCGTCATTGAAAACAAACAAATTAAAAAAAATAAAAAAATCTATTGGGAATCTAAAAGAACGTTCCGACCATTGTGACGGGGAAAAAAACGCACGCGTCTGTCAATCTCGGTGACTATTTTCGTCGTTACACTCGAAAATGAATACCGAAAATAACATTTAAATATACTTACGATAACTATATTGTGACTGTCACGACGGTTGCTGCAATCGTCATAATGTATGTTGTGTAGGTATATAACGATATTATATACATCGTCGTTCGCCGCGATCGTTCAATAATTCTCCGTCAAATCGTATACATTAGAATTGTTTCGAATTCATAAAAAAAAAATTAAAATTTATTTGAAATTTTTTGGCTATTATATGATACGAAGCGGAGAGCACCGTAGGCGTGCAATCGCAATATAATAATCCGAATAGTTTTGAATGTGCGCGCGATAAATTCGTGAATTGTGTGATGTATTCGGACAATTATAATGGTATACCTCGGCGTTTTATTATAGATATTATTATTCTTACGGAATATAATATTATTGTGTTATTTTATAATAATATGCGCGCGTGCTAAATATTCCGCAGCGATATATTGTTATTCGTGTATACGGTCGTTTTAATAAATATGCAGTTTTGAAACGTTAAAAAACGATTGGAAAGTGTATATTATAGTGTTTGAACGTAATATTATTGTAGCAGAAAAAAAAAATATAAAATGCCAATTTCGGCGAACGCGTTCAGTAACAATAATAACAATATTGTATAAAGACTGTTAAAGAAAATTGTTTTTTTTTTTTTTTTTCATTTTCGTGACAATGAAGACAACGTCGTAGGACGGCTACCGATATCGTTGCGATGCGTTTTTACATTAAATATTCATACTAACTGCAAGTCCGTTTATTCCCGCACACGTTTTGACCGAAAACCCCAGCGATCGGAGAACAAATCCATCATAGTATAGCCATTTCAGCTATTGATTAAGGCATTTTAACGGTCGGTTTTAAAAAAAGCTTTTACCGGGTAGACGCTATTTTTTTTATCTTCCGTACATTCGTATAGATTTTATAAGCCGACGTCCGATAATCGCCCGTCTAACGTCCAGAAGTAACCGTCTTGCGGGGGGGGGAAAACCCAATCGTAATATAAATATTGTAATCTATTATCGTCAGCATTATCGATGGTCTCGGTTATAATAAAATAACACGACCTCGAAAAAAGTACCTATAGCCCGCAATGTCTGTGTTTCTCTCTTCATCGTTCGAGAACCGTGCCGATTCCAAACAGAACTGCGTATAAAATCATACGCGTATAGCCGTGGCCTATTATTAATTTATCTATTATCTATACGAATAAATCGAACCGTATGAAAAATAATAAATACTACTATTGCCGACGGTAACTATTATCGTAGGCATTGCTCCGGAAACAATAACGCGTACGATTTTTGTTGTAATTAAAAAACGTAATAACACACGTGCCCGCCGAAAAAGACCCGATGCGATATTGTTGTATAACATCCGATCGTTTGATTATTTACACGTAGTCATACACTGTATTATAAACGTGTTGGCGATTTCGAATAATACAATTGTTATTGAATCTTTTTTTTTCCGGTCGAGTAGATATATATAATATAAGTTATTTGGCTATTGTTCGTTTATTATACACACACACGCACACACGCCGTAGAATAGATTAGAAGGCAATAATTTTAACCGATTGTTTTCCGTTCGAATATGAAATTGAACGGCGAAAAACAAAACAAAAATTATTGTAAATATTGTAAATGTATAATTAGTAAACACACTGCACACCTGAAAAATATAATAATCAACAAATCGGCGTAACTGCGGAATTTCCGGACGGCTTTCCTCGACCGTATTATGTTAACGGACGAAAAATGCGGTTATAACACATAACAAAACCTCCTGCGGGATCCCGAGGAATATTCGTTATAAATGTATACGTTTTTATTTTATGTCTTTATTCACTTGTTACATCGACGTTTGACTCGGTATCTCGCGGATAGAATTTCAAAAAATCATCTTTATACGGCGAACCGTGTTATTTATTCGCCGCACGAACAAAAAAAAAAAAAAAAGAAGAAAAATCTGTATTTTATAATAATTATTAGTGCCGTGACCTCAAAGATAATTAATCCACTATCGAGCTCGGCCGTTTTATGATATTGCTTTAATTATATATCTGTAGACGCGGTTAGACTTTCGCGGATGAAGGTGAATATTTCGCTAGGGATATCCACTTAAACTACGCCTTATAAACTTGAAAATTGATTATTACCCGATTATCGTACTATTGAACCAATATTACTTATTGACTTGATATTTTCAATTACTCGTCATACTTAAATGTTTTTAAAAATACTTTGGCGGGTAATCCGGCCGGGGAGGGGAAGGCGTCTGCAGCCGATCACTCCCCCCCCCCCGTGACACACACCCGTGATTTTATCGGACGAAAGCCACGCACATCTTTTTGAATAACGACAACACTATATCGAACCGTACCTATACAATATCATACATGGGTTTACTCGCTATATCGCGGAAGGAATACATTAGAATTTAGAATATTACAATATAAAACGATTAATTAACGGATATTATCTATAGCGAACGCCGTCGTTTCAGATAATAATAAATAGGTAAACGTCGAGAGGGTTGTTGTACGGCGGGCGACCGATTATTCGTTTCACACAGGGGCTCCTCGGGTATGCGATATATTATAATGTATTAAATTTAATTATCCGAAAAAAAAAAATGGATTCGGTCTCGTAATTTATACGATATAGTCCCATAATTTCAATAGACCCCCCCCCGATAATATATACGGTCTTGGAAAACTGCATATTTCAATATGTATACGGCGTTCTCGTTTTCTACCCTCTCTTCCTTACGGTTTATTACAATAAATTATCTATAGGATGCTTGTGTCGAAGATTAATATACGAGTACCGACTTCGCGGACGCGATATATATCGTTAATATTTATATCTGTGCGACCCAAATATTATTATTATATAGACGAGAAATTTTGAAGTGCGCAAACTCCGCGAGAACGGGATTATCGGATTATGCTAATAGACACTATACACACACATATATATATATAATTTCGGTATGCCAACGCGTGCGATATCGATTTTATATATTTTATCATTGGATACATGCATTGTAAATATTATGTTAAAATTTTAACGGAAGAGAACGAAAAGAGAATACTACAACGGACTGCCGCAGTGAGCCTTCGTGTGTGCAGAGAAACGAAGATTCGGGGATAATATTACGAGAGGATCCGAAAGACTCCCGGAAGACGCGGGAAAACTGCGTATAATAAGAGGACAGATGTGACAGATATACGTGCAGTCAGATAGAGATTGATACGATCTGGCGCAAAGGATCGAGACGATTGGAGCGTGGAGATGGATGATATGACGTTTGGACGGTCGGTCTAGATTCTAGACTCTAGAAGGCTGTTCAGCCCCCTGAAAAATAAAAACATAAATCGAACAACTCTCTCGTACAGTCGTAAAATAAAAACGGGAGGGGAAAACGTTTACGTTTCATACGAGTCTTTAAAAGCGCAGAAAGAGCATGTGTTCGAATTTTGAAAAAAATATGTCATGTAGTGTTATGTAATAATTCCAAGCACTTAAGGCGTTTTTAGATTCTGAGTGAAGAGAAGAGGTTTTACAATGATGATTAATATTTTTTTACCTAGGTGAACAACTTTTCTACCATTATTATTGTTCCGATTTACAAGTGTAGCACTTTTTCTGAAAGGAAATCTGACTGAGGTGGTACTTTAAGGAGGTCATTTTTTGATTTACCCAATACATTGGAAAAACCGGAAAAAAACGGAGGAGAAACGTAGAAAAACGGTAAAATAGGTACAATATTAAACAAATATTATTTAAGAAAATATACAATGCACATGTAATTAGTTTACCATAATATGACGTATATGTTGTTCAATAAGCAACACTATCAACCGAACTGCGCTCAGTATCGTGTTTTCGTTAGCAATGGTTAATCGTTGCTCAAAGATATACATTAAATTACCCGTACCAGTGGCTGCACCCGTCCCCGTTATCCTAGGACAGATTTTACGATCTCTTTTTTGAAAATCGCTAAAATTTGAACGCGCGCCCTTTTTGACGATTTAATTGCGTTGTACATAGCCCATATTATAAGTCTCGGAAATATTATGATTAAAAAATGTTTAGAACTCGACGGTATAGCGATTTTTTTTTTCTATTCCTAAATATTAGGTATGTTTCCGGGGTCGTTAATGCGCGGTTACTGCAATACGTATAATATAGGTACCTTATAGGTAAGCAGTTAGGGGTTCGATTTATGACTATTCCCACACTACATACATACCCATATATACATAGCAGTTGCGGCACTCGTTTCGCGTTATCGCATGTGAAATAATATAGAATAATATTCCGTGACCAAAAAATTATACCGACGACGACGAAAGCATGCTATATTTGAATCCATTTTCGTTCGTGCGTAATAATAATAATATATACTTAACGTTATTTTTTTTATTATTATTATTATTATTTTTTTTTTTTATAATACTTATAATGAAGGAAACGTCAATCCAATACCGCCGTCGCCGTCGCCTTCGTATCGATTTGGAACTCCTTCCTATAATGTATTACGGTAGTACAGTGTGTTGGTATTACAAACCGAACCTGCATTTTATAATAATAAATAATTTAAACCGCAGAATAATAATCGTGTAACCGTATAATATAAGAAATCGTATTTTTTTTTTTTTTTTTTTCAGCAGTAGTAGTACATAATTGCAGTAGAAAAATATGACCTAGGTAATTTCCGTATATATATAACGCCGTTCGATGGGTATATTTGAATATCTCATCGTGTTTTTAGTCAATAAAACCTAAAGATAGTAACTGCAGTTATACAATCTGACGAAAATAAAAAATCATACAATAAGTACAGGTAAACGTTAAAACCGCGTCTGTCTGTCACCTCGACCAGCGGGCGATTATTAATTTTCGTTTACGTTTGACCTAGAGTGGATAATATTATGCATCATAATCGACAGTAAAAAATATAGCTGAAACTGTTTACAACTGGACCACAGTGAAGGGACAATAGTTAAAATTAGTCATAATAACCGATTGTCATTTTTGTAACTAAAATGATCAAATAATATTTAAAAACTTAATTACCATGCATAATATGTATTTATATACGTATTACAATCAATAAATCGATGTTTTTATCACTAAATCTTCAAAGACTTCAATACACGCAGAAAAAAATTTAAATAAAAAAAGTGGTTTTATTGTTTTAAAATTAACTACACGTTGTATTAAAAAAAAAAAAAAAAAAAAAAATACTACCTTCGATAAAAGTTAGTCGCTGTAGATAACATTTTTTCCCATATGACCCAAAAATAACTGTCATAACATCCGTATACATTCATTACACAGACGTCATAATAATCAATACATTTCAGTACATATTACGCGATGCAAGTGTTTTGTCGGTACCCGCAATCTAAGGTCATTACACCCGCCGATATGTCACAGCAACCGGTGTCATTATATAAACGGTATCTATCTATACTGTAGGTAAATACAATATTTAATTTATAAGTACCGATTTATGATAAAAATGAAACAAACTTTTAAATTTTTTTATTCTCTTGTACTTACTACGCTATGTATGTAGAGCGTATCTCACTTGGACGTTCATTTTTTTTTTTCGGGAGGTATTTTAAACATCGAACAACGTATTTTCAGTCCCGCAGTATGACGAAACGTCGTCGTGGTGACGCACACGTCGCCTAGTCGTGCAATGCTGCGAGTCGCGTGTCACGGAGATGCACATCACGAGACGTCTTAACCGCGATATTAAAATGCGGTTAATATGCGTTACCTATTAGGTATATGAACTTGTACGCGGGCTGCAGATATGTTTTCTTCGAGCGTATTAAAAAACGGGCTTAAGTTTCGAATTCCCGCCATGTGTACACGTTGCGATGTTAAAGACTCGTTTTTCGTGCGGCTATAATATTGTATAGAGTCCACTTTTTTTTACACATGTATGATGCAGATTGTATTCGGGTGTTCCTAATACTTTTCGCAAATCATTCGAATACAATATATTCGGACATACCCATTAAAAATAGTATTTCACCCGAGCCCGGTTGCGTTTGAAACGTTTTTTCAAACTATTCTACTTTTTTCCTCTCCTCCAATTTTCGTACACTAACGTTCGGTTTTACAATGTATTTTCCGAAAAGCCGAGGTTGGGGGGAGGGCAGCCAAAAATGACCCGGCTCGCCAACTCTTCGGACGCCATTGAGCGAAATACCGATAACGGTATTATAGGTCGGGGAAAGGGATTCGAACAATATCCCGAACGAATATCAGCTGTTCGTTTATTCGAGACTCGGCCGCGACATTTCCGTGTGTATTTTATAATTGGTATCGTCCGTCCGAATGGGAAAAAAAAAAAAAAAAAACAACCGAACAAACGGTCATAATAATATCGAGGCACCGCACCCGGCATTATTATACTGCACATTATATTGTAATGGCACATTATATCAATCGCGATATTACACGGCCTCGCCAATATTATTTTACCATCACTATTATCGTGTATAGTATCGTTTCGCCGCCGTAGAGTATCGGCGTACAGGGTGATTGACATTGTAACTCATCGGGCCGGAAATCAGTCATTTTTTTTTTTTTTCGGAATTTTTCGTTATTTAGAAAACGTTCGAGAACCGAGCGGTTCTAAAATGTAACCGTCGGCGATTTTTGATTTTCGGGGGGGGGGGGGCAAAATCTGTTTTGCGGCCTAGACTTTTGATTTTCAAATAACAATACCTGCAGTGTCCTGTATTCAAAATACTATAAATAGACAGAGTTTTCGTTAAATTATACGAGTCGGTGTTGACGTTTTTTAATTTCTTTCGACCCGTCGATCCCACCTTAAAGTTTGCCGTTTTTCGAATAGGGAAATAGAGTACCAGAGCGTAATATTTGTACCGCAACCTGGAATATTGCTGAGAAAATGAAACTAAACCTTCATCATTATTGAAATATTAAAAATCCCGTTACTATATAGTAACGGTCGCTGTTTGTAAATCAAAACCGGACGGAGGTTTCACGTGTTAAAAATAATTATGATAAGAACAACGCGGTGTCTAAGACAACGTTTTAGAGTCGCTCGTTTCTTAAGTTTACTAAAACGAATTCCGATAACGGAAATCAGTGCTGCAGGGCAAATTCTTTTTAAAATGGAATTCGTTGCATACATTTTTAAAAAAAAGGTACTCGTTCCATTTTCTTTATGTTCTCCATTCGAAAATACCAACGGTATTATAATCAATGACTATATTTGTAACGTCCGCGAAGTTGGCCCATTCACTTCATCAAATTTCATCGAAACCCATGTCAAAATTACACCTTCTGGTAGCCCACACACTTCGTACGATTTTTTTCGAAAACCCGTACCAAACTTTCCGTATTCATTTGCGAGTCTGCTGCCGGAATATGCGGGTCACCGACTAGTTGCAGGCGCTTATCGACAGCCGTGAATGGCGTAATCGAAGGAAAAAAACGAAAAACATGCGCCCGTCACGGCCCGAGCGCGGACGGGAACACTTCGAATGCCTTCCGAACACCGAACGAAAATCGCAATGCGTCCGTGCGTGTGACAACGAGCCCCGTGCGCGTCGTCGTGTCGATCGCCCTGTATATACGTGTATTTAAGTTTGCCGCGTGTACAAACGGAAAATTAATTAACACGGTACGTTCCGAATCGCGCGCGGCAACGTTCCGCCGCCGTCATCGACGCGTACTCTCACAATAATAACCGATTCGGGGCGGTCGCAGTTGCCGGGGAGCCCGCGGGCGTCCCGGGTAGTCACACACGCCGTCACAGACGCAAACAAAACGTTACATATTTTCGACGACTCGCGTACACATTTATGATGATGAATAATATAGGTACCCGGGCACTACTCGGCCATTTTTTTTTTTGCGCTTTTTCAAGACTGCAGTATGCGCGCTCGTGATAAGCTCAAAGGCTCGTCACTCTCAAAAATTTTTTTTTTTTTTTTATTATTCTATATATTGTACGGCGTCGCACTCGGCCGCGGGGACACGAGACGCGCCGCCGACGACGACGGAGGCGATGATACTCTGAAAATCATCGAGTACCGCCACCAGCGCGTAATAATAATAATAATAATAATAATTATTATTATTATTATTACTGCGCTCGGGCGTATATCATAACGATAATAATACATTCTACCCCCTACGCTACTCCCGCCCCACCCCCGCCGACAGCCGACGTTCGTTTCCCGAACAATTATTTCTGGGTTTTTTTTTTTTTTTCCGTTTTTGTTTTTTGTTTTTCTCGTATTCGTCGCCGATGCGCCGTCAGCCGTCCGCGCGGAAAACAAAAGATCCTCGCGGATGGCCCGGGGCCCGAACGCCTTCGCGCACGGAATTTTTAAATAGTCCTTTAGCCGCCGCCGTCGTCTGGCCGCGGACGGGGGCGAACGGCGGCGGGTCGGTCGCCACTCGAATCCGCTGCCGTCGCCGCCGTGAGGTTTGAGGCGAAAATTTCCCCGTACACGCGAGCGTGCGCGGGCACGTCTCTCGTCAAAAACCCATTGTGCCCGGTGTACACAGTCGTCACCGTCACCGCGTCGCCGCGCGCGCGGACGGCCGTCTGTTGACAACGACAACGTCGTCGTCGTCGTCGTCGTCGTCGCAGTGCGTGCGGTACGGTTTTATACGCGCGCGGTAGGGGCGCGGGCGCGGGCAGGAGGTGGAGGAGAATAATAATAATAAAAGACAAAAAAAAAAAAAAATAAAAAAAAAAGGATTGTTTGTCAAACGTCACGGGGATAAAACAATGATGACGCGTATAATACGCTCGTGGCGTGTATGTACGTATTTACGATTATTATTATTATTTCTGAAAACGCGCCGCCGCCGCCGTCCCACAGGACGTTTGTCGAGTGGATTGTTCTCGAGACCGTGTGCCCTCTCGACCGGTCGGCCCGCGTGCGAGCCCTACGGCGGCGGCGGCGGCGGCGGCGGCGGGACCGGTACACTTCGCTCCGGGTTCGGACGTGCCGCGAACGACCGGCCGGGACGGGCCGCGTGACAACGTCGCGCCGCCGTGCGCGTCGTGTGACGGCCGACGACGACGCGACGGTTCTTAATGAGCGGCAGAGTGTCCTCCTCTCGCGCCGTCACCGCCGCGGGACAGACATCGACGAGTACCTATATTATTGTTTACGCCGGGTCTCGGTACACGCTCGGTAGTTTTTCCGTTTTTATTTTTCTTCTTTTTTCTACGCCCCCGCGGGCCGCCGTCGATAAATTATTAATCCGCGCAGGTGCCCAGCGCGTGTACGTAATAATACTGCAGCGGACGCTTCGAGGAGGGCAATCGCGCAAATACGCAAAAGTAAGAAGAGACGCGGACATATTTCGCACGGCGTGTGGGCCGCCGCTGCTGGTGAGAAGTCGGGAACGTAGGGTGTAGAGGGGAATTCGATGTATAACTGTACGCAATAACGATTAATCTTTGTTAACGAAAAAACGATTCTGAGCGCGGTTCGGTTGTATACGTACAATACATTTCGTACATTTACCCGTTTTCTCATTATAAATACAAGTTTCGATGGAAGGCCTTCATTTTTCGGCAATCTTGATTATAAAACGTATAATCCGTTTGTACATTTTATAATAATGTAGAAAAAAAAATGTAACAATATTCGTGGACTTTATGTCCTGCGGTAGTCTCACGTCCTTTTATTGAACATTATTCATTGTAAAAATGTATTTTTTTATTATATTTTCCATGATCGTCTCCAGTACCTCTTGCAGTACCATCCCTTTCGCTCGATATCCACCTATGTTTTCTTTATCTATGCGTGGTCCATCGTTGGTAGGACTACGGTTCCATCACTTTGTGTATACTCTCTTCCCGATCGCCGAAACTTAAATGCGGAATATCTCCACAACGGGTGGTCGGAAGTTAATAATTCGACATCGGTTTAAACTTTTATCTATTTATGGAATTTTCTAAAAAAAATTTAAAAAAACACAGGCCGTCATTTAAAAATCGAAAGTGTTGGCTTCAACCCCGAAAATAATTTTCGGCCCGAACGCCGGGGGAGGGAGGGAGTGGGAGAAGGGGTCGTCTTATCGTAACCGTATGCATACATTATACGTACGGCCTATAATGCATAATATAATGTATACAGACCAAAAACGCATAATTTTTCGGTATTCACTCGCCGATCCGCTTCCTATTGGCTGTCTTCCGGGTATGCTATACAATA
Source organism: Cinara cedri (assembly GCA_902439185.1). Taxonomy (NCBI): domain Eukaryota; kingdom Metazoa; phylum Arthropoda; class Insecta; order Hemiptera; family Aphididae; genus Cinara; species Cinara cedri. The sequence goes on from CABPRJ010001426.1 coordinate 3,273,349, forward strand.
TATCTCCGTTTAGACGGTACAATAATTATTGTAATTTCGATCGCGCGACCCGATAACAGTGGCGGCGGCGGCGTTGGCGCATTTATCAGTAGCAATTTATCAGCGGCAGCGTTCCGTTTGTTTTCGAGCGAGGCGGTGTTTTTACCGAGCCCGCGTTCAATTTTACCGCAACGACGATTAATGGCAAAATATATAATATCAGTTTTGTCGGAACGTAGGTTCGTATCGTTCATTATTTTTTTATACTCGGTTTTCCACCGAAACAAGAACAAACCGACATTTGTCGTTTTTTTTACGTTTTTAGGTACGTACGTCATATACGAATCGACAATGACGCAAAAAAGGGCACACGTTCACGTTTTAAAGTTTATCAAGAACGACAAGGGATGTACTGTTTAATATCCGTGGAAAAACAAATTTCACGTTTAATAACTGTAATATGTTATATACCTAGTGTTCGTTATCGACTATAAGCGTCTAATATACGATCGTTTTACGAAATATCATACAGTGTGTTATAGTTGCTTTTGAGATTTTTTTGTCTCGTTGAAAAATCGTTGAAATTTGAACGCTCGCAGCGATTTACAGTATGCATATAGTTTGGCGTGCAAAGAGAAAGGGGAACAGAGTGAAATAACTACAAAAAAAAAAAAAAAAAAAAAAAAAAAAAAACAAACGAATACCGTTTATTGTATTATTATTGTATCAATGTATC
>CABPRJ010001426.1:3274133-3286550 GCA_902439185.1 Cinara cedri
AAAATCGTTGAAATTTGAACGCTCGCAGCGATTTACAGTATGCATATAGTTTGGCGTGCAAAGAGAAAGGGGAACAGAGTGAAATAACTACAAAAAAAAAAAAAAAAAAAAAAAAAAAAAAAAAAAAAACAAACGAATACCGTTTATTGTATTATTATTGTATCAATGTATCGTTTGAAAAACATTATTATACGATCGTCCGAAAATGAAATATATTATACGGGCAGGATTTTTTGATTGTTATTATTGTTATTTATTTATTTTTTTTTTCTATCTTCTCGTCGTTCTCGTCGTTTGATCGGACCGGCATGTGTATGTATACTTACCTATATAAACGCATTGCCCGTCACACGGAAATATAAATGTGCGCGATGACGTGCATTTGACCTTTAGCCGGAGCGAATAACGACGGTTAATACCGTCACAATATACCGATCCGATCCCCACGCGCGCGTACGCCCGGAGTCTGGCGCCTAGAAGTGAATGAAAAAAAAAAAAAAAAAAAAAAACCCGAAAAAATCCAGTCGTCATCGTCAAAATAACGACGAAGAATCTCGAGAGTGACTTGCGACTATATGCCTCGGCGGCGGTGGCGGCGGCGGTGCCATTCCGGCCACCGTCTGTTATTTATTTATTGTTAGGTGTCGTTATTAATGTCGCCCGTAGTTCTATTATTTCGACGTGAACGGCGTATATTATATACATATAAAAAAAAAAAAAAAATAATAATAATACAAATAATGAAATAATAATAATAACGAAAAAAAAAACGCCATTGTATAGTTTTTTAATTCCGTCACATTGTGTCAACCGTCGTCGTCGTCGTCGTCGTCGTCTCCGCGTCGCAGACAAGACAAACGGCAGCAATTAGTATATCGGACTCAGTTCACACGAATTGAATAATACGAGGAATTATTTTATATAATATTAAATTTAATAAAAAGAAAAAAAAAACATCGGTTGCCCGCATAAACGCACGTTTATTATATTGTATGTATAGGACCCGAAGACGAAATTCCGACGACATGTTGTTGGCGCGACCTTCGTGGTGCGCCGGAATTCGCCCGTTTGATCGCCGGCAAAGTAACTGTGTGTATAGGTATTTCATCTACGGCCCCGGGGACGAAGGGCTGAAGTCAATCGTCGGCGTATTTTTATTCCGTAATTGCGTCCCGTGTAATTTTTCCCGTTTATTTTTCGGTATAAATGTGACCCTCTTCTCTTTATACCGAAAAAAAAAAAAATAAATAAATATCTCAAGTCACTGTTGCGATGCGCCGGCTATACTTTTGTTGTTTTTACAAACAGGCATACGTTATACACACAGAATACACAGACTTGAATCGTTCAAAACGCTTGCGTTCGGATTGAACCGTTTAGCCACCATTACCAATATTACTATTATTAGCCAATATTGCCTATGCCATTACGACATTTGTAAATTTTAAAAATTTAACAAGCTTGCATTGAAAATTATAGGAAATTTACTCAAGTCTTTATTTCCCGAGACCAAATGTATATAATGTTAGACACTCGGCGGTCCTAAATTCAAATACGAAACGGGCCACCCTGTCGATATTTTTAACAGTCCCGAACAGTCCTAGGCGTTTCTCCTCCATTTCCTCCCTTCGTCACGTTTCCATTTAAGTTGCACGCATACAGACGTTGACAATAAACTTGTAGATAGCCGAACGGAGAGAATTTCTTATCGTTTAGCAGCGCATCATTGATCATTATCTTACGTCATTACTGGTTTCGGCGAGCATTACAGAATGGTAATAATATCAACGGGGACAAATACGAATTAATGTATGGCCCCGTTAAACATTTTCGTACACGAGGAAGAATTAGAAAAATAGTAAATTTAAACATCTAATTTTCCCGAAATTCTTATAATTTGCGATCACTAACATTTATGTTCGAATTCTGTTTTTCGAATTTTTTTTCAAACTATATCCCAAGGGCATAGGATCTTGGCTTTATTATTTTAGATTCTGAGCTCAGCGTGGAACGTATGGGTTTTACTATTATATTATTTTTCTACCCCATAACAACTTTTTTACTTGAAATATTGTTCTAATTTTCAAGTATAGTAGCATTTGAGGATTTTCGATTTTCCTCGAGAGAGAATAACGGACACTGTACTTGAAGATAAAATATGTATTCAAGTTAAAAAAAAAATAAGTGTCTTAGAATAACCGTGGCGGCGGACAAATCTTACCGAGGGTAAAATTATTCTCGGACGATTTTACCGGTAAGATATCTGGGGGGGGGGAGATATCCTATTACACAGAACGTACTGCCACCAACTGAAGTACTTGTCACTGCGGTACCTATTATATACCCGTGTGGGAAATTTGAAATTACAGACATTGTGTCTGGCTGCTGGGTAGTTGGATTTGTTTGTCGGATGCAATAACGACGGATTAGTCGCGATCGAAATACGATTCTGAACGGAGTAGTGGCGTAGTGCTTTACGTTTTTCTTTTCGTTACGACGAAACGTTGACGGCGGGATTGACGGGAAGAAACAGTCCTATTATTCCGTATACAATGTTCACGTTCGTCGTCGCATCGAAAATCCTTTTCCGGGGTTGGGAAACGCGTCGATTTGTCGGCCGGACGGTTCGAGTTTTTATCGCGCGGATACCCGTTGGAAATCGCACGACGATTCGCACGCGGACGGAGTAGTGAATTACAATTACGGTTAATTGACATTACGGCGGCCGGGGCGCGCCGATCGCAACGACTGCGGTTGCACTACGGTAATAACTAATAATAATAATTACTCTTTGACACATTTCCCAATCCGGCCGCGCGGCGATGCCTACACTGACAGTGTATCGTACACCTATGTATAAAGTCATTTTTAACGCATTCGTCCTTGGGTGATTATTTACGAAAATTATTGCTTTCGATACCACGGCCGACACCCGAGAGCAGCACGCCGTTTTACACGCGTAACGTGCGTGTGTTCGGACGACGGACGTCGTATATAAACCCGGTGGTTTTCGACTGGGGAGGGGGGCGGGCTATAACGGCTAGCCCCCCTCCTCCCATACGTGTGGGGTGGTCGACGGAGAAGCGATACTGCGGGGCGGTGGGGGTAAACTCGTTTCGGTCGGGCGGGGAGGAGGGGGCTGGAATTTTCGCACACGGGACGCATACCTACTATCTATATTACCAATACGGCGCTTCGTGTGCAACGAAATCAAGTTTCAAGTTTCAACTTTTTCGTCGGTAACCGTTATTTTTGCGATGCTACAAATCACGGGATTTTCACGTACATGGAGACGTTGAAAAACCGTGTGATACCTCATAGTGCAGATTACGAACATATTATGTTGGGAAACACTGCAGGTATAAACGCGACAGAAATATCATAATATTGTTGTATAGGTTAGGTGTATCGTGTACAGTGTGCACCAATTGATCAAAAAAAAAATTTAAAAAAAAATGTATATGTGTTTATATTTTTTATAAGGGTTCTGGGATGTAGGATCAGAGATTTTAAATCTTAGGATTTACGTTGACGAGGATTTCACGTGACGAGAAAACATAAAGAAATCAATTTTAAATATTAGGAAAATTAAGTAGGATATAGCAAAGCTATATGATGTCAATACAGTACGATTCGGAGCGTTCTGGTGGGTGAGTATACACTATACAGAGTTATTCAACTTGTTACCCCGATTTAATTTTTAAAGTGCGTCACCGGTCCAACAGTTTTGAAATCGCCCTTAATTCCGACGGAACATAAAAGTTGATTTTTTTTTTTTGTTTGTTTTGAACGATTATTACGTCACACAATATTATGTTAACTATTCAATAACAGTAAAAAAAGTTTTCCGACGAAAATTAATTAACAATATCAGCGAAATGCCCGCTAAATCGGAATTATTTAATTATTATTTCGTTTCGGGGCGGAGATTATTTAATAATATAACGTTTCGAAAGGGAACGTATTGATGTAAAACTCGTGACATGATACACATAAATAAATAGCAATATGCATATTCATAATATCATTTTACATTGGAGTTTGTGAAAAAAAAACAATTTTTTTTTTTACTGTAATCAATTGAAATGTTTTTTTTTTTTTTTAATTCCATATTAAACGCGAAAAACAGTCGTTAAAACGGTGGCGCGCGAGCAATAACAATAATAAAATATTATATTTTTACAAAATGTATTTTTTTTTTTTTTTTTTTTTTTGTATCATCGTCACAGTAGGATGAAACCCGAGGGATAAACCATAAACCCCATCAAATATTATAATAATAATAATGATATGCCGTTACTCGTTCGCGATTATCAAAAAGATGACACAATTAGGACGTTTCTCGTTGTACCGTTTTCTATATAGGTGTAGCTTCCAACGAAATGCGTGGGTTTAGAAAAATTATTAACAACATTTCTTGTCGTTTTCCTAAAAAAAAAAAAAAAAACCAACGTGGTTAAATAATATTATTATTTTCAGTGACGAGATACTTATTCGTAAATGTAAGATAAATACCAAGTCCAGGAATGTCGGCCGTATTATATTATTATAACGCAATACATGGAAGTCAACATGTGAACGGGAGAAATGGACAAATCGTGATATTTTCATTGCAGAAAAAATATGTATAGGTATTTTTTTGCACGGTAATAATAATGTCGAGGGTGTTCGAAATCATAGATTCAACTGTAAAAAAAAAAAAAAAAAATAGACGGGCATACTTATCACGTGAGTAAGCTTCTAGATGTGAAGTTGTGAAGGTGGTAGAGGGGAAATTTCATGTTTATCTGTACGCAACGATTAACCATTACTAATGAAAAAACGATTCTAAGTGGAGTTTGGTTGATAGTGTTGCTTTGTCAATTAAACGTATGTCACATTATGGTAAAATCATAACATTTGCATTAATCGTTTTTCTTAATAATATGATATATTTTATTTTCCCGTTTTTCTTACGTTTTTTACCGGTTTTTACCATTTGTTATGAAAACAGCTGGGAAAATTAAAAAAATGATATCGTTAAGGTACCACTCCAGTCAGATTTCTTTTCAGAAAAATTACTACACTTATAAATTGGAGCAAGATTTCTGGTACAAAAGTTGTTCAAAGATAAGAAAAAAAAAACATTGAAAAACCAATACATTCCTCGCTCTACTTAGAATCTAAAAGGAATTATTGATTCAATTCGTTGTGGCATTGGAATTCATTGTATTTTAGAGAAAATCAGACGACATCTGTAAGCAAAACGCGATATCTCGAAAGATAAAAAAAAAAAATATGTTCGTGTTTTATTCATGAAAATCTTTGACGCATACACCATGATTAATTATCATAACTAATATCATAGATGACGTATTAAGTCATAACCAGAGCTGCCAAATTTCAAATTGTGTGATATAGGACAATTTTTTTCACGTCTTATTTTATATCATAGAAAGTGTAATACAAAATATTAGGTCAGTAGAACAGGTATACTACTAAGTATGGCTTTTAATAATAATCTTCTACATTTTTTTTCTAATCTTTATTTACTTTTTCACTCAGAGAATTCAGCATTCATTTTTTACACAGTAATTAAGTCTTAAATATAAATAGTAGAACAGCATATAGAATTACACAATGTATGAAATCTGTAATGAATTTAAATACCCAGCAGTATATAATTATTCATTCTTTTGAATTAAACTACATAGTAGGTATATAGATGATAGTCGATAAATTAATATAATCAAAAGACATCATAATGAACTGTTTAAATATATATTCTTTCGGTAAATGGAAAATTAATACAGCCCAATGTGTTTTCAATAAAAGAAATGAAATAGGTAGAATATTGATACTAAAAAAATAATTTATTTCTGGCGATACCGAAAATGTGTTTAAAATTAAATTAAATATGAATTGACAGTGTACAATATTTTTCAGTGGTTCAATGTTTGAAAATGTACCGAAATAAAATTAATGATTTCACCTTATATTTAAATATCCCGTACAAATTATTACGGATTAAATTCATTGTAATTTTAATGTTTTAATTTGTGAACATTTCCACTTGATAAAGTATTTTTTTTTTTTTTTCATAAGATGATATACAAATATCGATTGCACCAGGTCGCAAAAACGCAAAGGCGGCGCTCAAAGTTCACTTTAGGTAACATGTAGCCCGTTCTAGACTAATGGGTATACGATTTTAGCGGCCCACTGAATGTACTGTACATAACTAAGTACATTAAATAATAAGATGCGGCGCGGCGTCCAACGGCAATTGATCTACGGACCAAAAGCCCTTTTCTTTCATCCGCTCAATAGAGTATCGTCTTGTGATAACTCTCTTTAGACGCCGCCCTGTCCATTAGTGGTGAACAGGTCGATGAGCTTATAATGTTACTACGCGTTATGATAGCCTTTAGCGAAACCGTAAGTGCGCTGTTTTCTGCACGGTTTTACGTACATTGCCGGTCTATTTTATCCTATTAACATACGATGAAATATGACGTGATATTAATTACAAAATACTCGTGCGTCTACGCGAGTATTCTACACTGCCGGCGTCTATTAGTATTATACGTATAGGCAATTCGTCCGTATATAGAATAACTAATTCGCCACGTCCGTCCCGTTGCTCGAGTGTACCAATTTGTCGCGAATATATTATAATATACGATTGTATATTATTATTTGAGGGTCACGTTCGACGATTGTTTTTTTTTTTATTTTTTATTTTTTTGGTATTTTGTTTTTTTTTCGCATGCCACAGCTTGCAGCCTTTCGATATAACGACAAACGAATTATTGCAGTAGTATTTTTTGCGCCGGCCGATCCGCGGCCGTGGACCACGTCACACTCCGCATACGCAATAGCTGATTAATTCCGGGGGGGGGGGGGGTGGGGTTAATATATATATATATATGTAAAATAACTTTTCGTAATTAAGTTTTTTTTTCGTCACACGTTCGCTTTTGCCCGTTTTTCCTTTTGTCCCGGGCGCACGGAAGGCGGCGGCGAGCGGGAAAAAAAATTAAAATTCTCTGACCCTATACATAATATAATACGTATATATTCTTCCGCGTCGTCGTCGTGGACGCAGAAAATATTAAATAATAACCCTCGTTATGACGACGTCCCGTCCCTTGTACGATATACGTATATACATACACATACACACACACACACACACAGACACACACGCACACATCCATACGTAATATAATATTATACTCGTGGACCGCGTCGGTATAACAGAAAAAATTACATTTACAGTCCGAAAAAAGAGAGAGGAAAAACAACACACACATATACGAAAAAAAAAAAAAAAAAAGTGGTAGTATAATACAAACGAATACTTTTGTATGCGAAAATATCTTTGCGGGCACCGCCGGGAGATGCCGTGCGTGTGTTGCTCTAAGGATTTTTTTTTATATTCCGTCCCACGACCCTTCCAGGTATTCGCTGCTGCAAAACAAACGGAATGTAAATTTCCACATTGTTCTCTCTGCGGGCAAAAGGTTTTCCTTTGTACGCGGCGTGTACGCGTATCGCCCGCGACCTTTGTGTTTGTACAAAATGTATTTGTTTTTTTCTCTTTTTGTTTTTAAAAAATTAATTTAATTAATTACGACGACGACGACGCGACGACGGTGTCGGTGCAGTGGTGCTGCAGCAGTAGCAATGTGTGCCTTTTTTTCTTTCTCTCTCTGTATCCGGATGTGGCCTCTGGGGGAACGGGAAAGGCTCGTTGGCTAAAGGACAATATTGATGTCGGGTTCATAATAGGTATATTCGACATTTTTACGAGATTTATAACGAGACGGTCGCTGCAGGAAACGCCCGTCGACCGTTCTTTTCAAATATTTAATCGCATTCGATTATAATCTTACGACGGTTTGTTGCAGTAGTTCTTCGGATACTGCATAATGTTATAGTAGCAGATATTATGATATCACCATACGACGGTTACTTACCCGTTTCTCAAATTTTTTCATAGCGGTTTTGTATGCAATTTCGCTCATAGACGCTTAGAATATATACTGGAAAAGTTGTCATTGTCTTTGCCCTGGCCCTTACCTATAGTCACTCTGGATCTATTCTATCCCGGACTCACAGACAGAAACGTTGACATCTATATAATATGTAGATTCGTATACCCGTCATAATAACACATGGTGCCAGCATAAGCGACACTCGGTAGAAACTCAGGAGGGTTGCGGCAATTATCATTCAGACTTTGTCTCCCATACCTTCCTTAAAATATCAAATTAATATTTCATTAGTACAACGATAAAATTAATAAAATTAATGTTTTTATCAAATTTAAATTTCGTATTATGCTTTCTAAACATGAAATCACCATGTCAAATGGAATCGGATACCTTTTTACATGGAGTCCGCAGCGATAACCATTTGGGCGCTCCCGAATTGCCTCCGATTTCACCCTCGAATAACCACCCGTGAATTAAAAAAACAAAAAAAAAAAATTACTTCCCGATTTCAAAAATATCATTCACTTGAATCGCCTCTTATTTTAGCTAGTGACCCTCTGGTACTCGAATCGGCTCTGATAGTTATAATTAATCGATTTCTAATTTTACATTATAGGAAATATTAATATATTTAATTCAATGTCAAAGTTGATTGATTTAATTTTAATTAAGGTTAATAAATAACAATAAATGTATTAATGTGGTATGCAATCAAAATCATAAGTTTGTACATACATAATTATAAATATTTCAGTAATGATTAATATAAAAAAAATTATAAATAGTTAATATATAAAATAATTTAGGTGAAATATTAAAATGGACGGAAATACTGTACGTCTTAAAAATAATATATTTGAACATTGCGAAAATTGATATAATAATCGATAGTATAGACATAATTATCGATATTTTAATTAATAATCTAGGTATATATACTATAGGAGGCAATTCTAGTAAAAAAAAAGACGTCCTAGGATAATAGGGATGGATGCAGCCACTGTTATAGGTAATTTAATGTATACCTGTAAGCAACGACATAAACCATTGCTTACGAAAAAACGATTCTGAGCGGAGTTCAGTTGATAGTGATGCTTTGTCAACAATATGTATACCATATTATAGTAAATAGGCTCTATATATTTTCTTTGATGTTACACCGATTTTCTCGGTTTCCCCACATTTGCTGAGAAAAATCGGGAGAAAATGGAAAAAACGACCCGTTTAAGTTACCTTCCCACACTGATTTCCTTTCAGAAAAGTTGTTACACGTAAAAATAAAAAAAATCTCTGTAAAACTATAAACTTATTCGCTCCACTCAGAATCTAAAAGGTCACTTATCTAAATTTCAGAGACAATTCGAGAATCGCCAATCGTTCAAACGTCCCAATTATTTATGACAATAGTATTGGTACAGGTTAGATTATCAATATTATTGTTATCACATATTAGTTGTTTTATTGTTATTATAAATCTTAAAAAAATGAATTAATAATGCAGTATTGTTACTTATACACAGTAGTTTACTCGAGTTTGTTTAATTTAATATTTTTGTATGTTGTCTGTGGGTATACGAAATTATATTTTTACCCCTTCAGAAGAATCCTCGCGGGTGCAACTGAACTTCAGACCCTCCCACCTCCCCTCTTACTACATAATACACTATCAGTGCGATAACTGTAGTTATAGTGTCCCGCCGCGTCGAATATTATTATATTATATGAATAATATTCATATAAGCCGCGAAGATAACAAAGCGTCACGACATCACAAAACGATATTCGATATTATTTATCATCCCTTTTGGACCGTATACGGATCCGATTCGTCACTGCAATATTATACTACAAAAATACAGTCTTGAAAATTCGTTCGGACTTTTACTCGGTGTTTTATCGCGTGACCAAACTGGTTCTTCCACTCCGTATAGCATATTACGGATACATTTTAAATTATCGGTCTGATAAAAAAAAAAAAAATAAATTTAAAAAAAATCGTGTCTGATAAATCTGCAGATAAATTGTAATCCATTAAAAAGTTAAAACGACTCCGTATTATACACTATGAAATGTATATTTTAATTTATGCAATATCACATCTATACACTGCGGTGTATTATGCTTTACTACGCAACATTGTCGTTATACATCGGACGAGTTGAATATTTAATACGTCGATTTATTTCAATTTTCGATTCTGAACCGGCGCGTTGTATGTTATTATTGTTTCGCAACGGTGCGGTTTAAAAAAAAAAAAAAAATGTTTTTTTCATAATAGTAAACGCACTTGCTTTGAAAACTTCGCTCTATATTCGTTGTACCTCTGGTATAATTTATTTATTCGAAATTTTCACGAACGCCGTTCTAAAACTTGAAAAACCTATAGAAACGCTTTTGTATAAACTCGCGGAAGAGTTTTTCGAACTATATGATTTATGCCGTCACTTTTATACTCGCGGTAAATGATTATATTATGGGCGAGGTAAGCGAAACGTTACGTAGGTACCTATAGACGTATGAACGGCGATATTATATAGGGAAATATAGTGAACTGCGGTTTTTTGACGGGAAAAAAAATTCCAAGTACTTGAACCAATAAAAATACGACGCACGAAAACTATTTATACACAACTGGAAAACAAAAAAAAAAAAAAACAAATAAAAAATTGGCAATTTTATCGATTCCGGCCCGCAAAAGTGAAAGGGTATAGTACAATATAATATTAGAAGTGTATATTATTATCCTGTAAGTATTACAATATTAATATATTGTTGTCGTTAGGTTAATCGCGTCTTCGAAATTTGTTACCGACATCATACGTGAATCGCGTTTTAGTGGCAATCGGCCTGTTAGCGTTGTCTCTCAGAAGACGCCACGAGTGGATTGACCGTATGCACATTGCCTTCCGATAATTCGTTTTGGATTCTGAGCGGAACGAGGTCTTACAATGTTTATTTTTTTCTTCTGTGAACAACTTTTCAACCGGAAATTCTGCTCAAATTTTCAAGCGTAGCTGCACTTTTACTGAAAGGAAATTTTAATAGGGTGGTACTTAGAACAGGTCGTTTTTTGGTCTTTCCAGGGGTGTTCATAATAAACGAGAAAAACCGAGAAGAAACGGGAAAATTTACGAAATGTATTATTTTCAAATCGTAAATATTACGGCCTTTGAAAACACGTACAGCGGAACTCGGGTCGTTTTTCGTTAGCAATGATTAATCGTTGCGTATAGATGCACATTAAACACCTTTCCAACTTCTCACCTACAATAGTGGCCCGCCCATCGCGCGAAATACGTCCGTTTGTTTTTTATGTATTATTCGTTATAGATTTATTTCCGTTGTATTTTCGTTAGAAATTTCCGATCGTACACGGATAGAATATTTTTTATGCGATGCTACGGTGACGACGGATATCGAACGGAACGCTCTCTGCGGGCGTCGCTTCGGAACGCGCCCGTCCCGGTTTCCGATATAAGTATATACGAAAAATATAATATACTTTAACGCGAGAAACGGGCGGATGCAGGTAAGTGCGCGTGAGGGGGGGGGGCGAGAAAAATAAAAGAAACAAATTTATACGCGGGATGAACTGTACAACAATAATGTATATGCGTATACCCTCGCGCTTGTGTTTTTCGGTCATAATTTATTCAGAGAAACTGTTAAGAGCTGCGGAGGACGACAATAGAGCCATTTTTCGTTAGCTCGCGGTGCCGTCTCGTCCGCCTCGTGCGAAAAGCGATATATTTTCCGGGAGCGCCTCTCCTCAGGCGCGCGCCCGCCAGTTTCTTCCCGACTGTCTCCCGCCGCAGCCGCCGACCGTTTTTCCCGGGACATCACATACATACATACGTATACAGTGTACTACACGTACACAGAATACATTTCTGATACGGCAATAATAATAATAATAACAGTAATGACGGGGAGGGGGGAAGGGGCGACCGGGCGGCGGCGGGAAAAAGAAAAGGAGAAAAAAAAACATTTATAAACGAGACCCTTATGGCCCCGCGTCTTTACGCTCTCGCTTACCTTTCGGCGCCACCGCCGTCTCTTCACTCGCACCTAGTCATAAATAAAATTTCTTTAATCTCCGAAATGGAAACGCACCCGGGCAGTTTAATCCCAGGGACGAAAAAAAAAAAACAACGAAGGAAACGACGAGAGAGACGGGACGCTCGCGACGCCACCGCTGTGCAGAAGCGCAGCTTTTTTTTTTCTTTTTTCGACGCGGTGATAAATACGAGATCAAGAATGATGTATTCGATCAACAAGAGAAAAAGCGCTTTACGTTAAAAAAAAAAAAACAAACTTTTTCATATTTTTTTTATTTTGTTCTATATACGCATCAACAACGCGAGCGGAATAAACTTTTAACGTATTCACTACCTATATAGTTGGCCTTTGTTTTTTTTTTTTTTTTTTTTTTTTTTCC
>CABPRJ010001426.1:3291637-3308926 GCA_902439185.1 Cinara cedri
ATTATTTACAATCTGTTTGAAAAACACAATTTTCCAGCTACGTTTGGGCATTTCTTAAAATACAAATACTGTGTCAAAGTAAATAAAAAAAAAAAATTAATTTAAAATAAACTATGATAAAAATTTGTATTTTAATAAATGCCAAAATGTAGAAAAATTTTCTTTGCCAACAGCTTTCTAGTAAATATTATATTTTATAGATTTTTGAAACTGTGCAAACTAAATTATACGGATATCTGGTAAATGAAAAAGGTATTTTTATAACTATTTATTCATTTAATTTTTTGAATTATTAATGTGCCACAAAATTACATGTTTTATTAAAAAATTCCGATTTCTTGGACCACTGTGTGACACCTAAGGTGAAACTTACGTTTATCACCTTCCCTTAACTTAGAATAATAAGAGATAGGAACGGGCCCATGGTAAAATTCTTGTTAATCACCTTACCCTAACGGGTAATAGAAGATGAGAGCGACAACAGCGAGGAGTATGGAATTGCGTCCACATTGCCTCATCTGCAGGAAGCTCAAGGTGAAACTTAGGTTCATCACCTTGTCCGGACGGGGAAAACGTGATCATAGCGGCTACAGCAAGAAGTATGGAATTGCGTCCATATTTATTCTTCTGCATAATGCCTGTAGTAAAACTTTCGATCGTCACGTTGTCCTAACGGGGAATAACAGAAAAGCGCGCGCGCGAGGTGGTAGTTTGGGACTGCGTCCACACTGCCACCTCTGCTTGACACACAGAAGTTCAAAAAATTATGAAATCGGAAATTTTTGAGAAAACATGCAATTAAAAAAAATTTAATTTTAAAATGAATTTAAACAAATAAGATCCCCAAAAAACTCATAAAATAGAATTGGTTTCTCAAGTTGTTTATTTTAGTTAATATTGTAAAAAATTTTTTTTTATAAGCCAAATAATATAAAAACACCCTAAAATTACCCTTTTTATTTACCGTTAAATTCAATTTGCACAGCTATACACAGCTGAGTGGTTAACAAAAATTTATAAAATATATTATTTACAATCTGTTTGAAAAACACAATTTTCCAGCTACGTTTGGGCATTTCTTAAAATACAAATACTGTGTCAGAGTAAATAAAAAAAAAAAAAATAATTTAAAATAAACTATGATAAAAATTTGTATTCGAATAAATGCCAAAATGTAGAAAAATTTTCTTTGCCAACAGCTTCCTAGTAAATATTATATTTTATAGATTTTTGAAACTGTGCAAACTAAATTATACGGATATCTGGTAAATGAAAAAGGTATTTTTATAACTATTTATTCATTTAATTTTTTGAATTATTAATGTGCCACAAAATTACATGTTTTATTAAAAAATTCCGATTTCTTGGACCACTGTGTGACACCTAAGGTGAAACTTACGTTTATCACCTTCCCCTAACGGGTAATAGAAGATGAGAGCGACCACAGCGAGGAGTATGGAATTGCGTCCACATTGCCTCATCTGCAAGAAGCTCAAGGTGAAACTTAGGTTCATCACCTTGTCCGGACGGGGAAAACGTGATCATAGCGGCTATAGCAGGAAGTATGGAATTGCGTCCATATTTATTCTTCTGCATAACGCCTGTAGTAAAACTTTCGATCGTCACGTTGTCCTAACGGGGAATAAGAGATAGGGGCGGGCCCGAGGTGAAACTTTCTTTTATTATCTTCCTAACAGGAGAAACGAGATCATAATGCCTTTAGCGGGGAGTATGGAATTGCGTCTAGAATACTTCCTGTGCAAGATGTCTGATGTAAAACTTCATTCAACACTTTGCTGTAACCGGTAATAAGTGATGGGGGCGCGCCTGAGTTGGAAATCGTCGTATATTACTTTGCTCTAACGGGGCATTTAAGATGAGAATACTTACAGCGGAGGTTATGGAAATACGTTCACATTGTCCCGTCTGCAAGTCTCCCGAAGAAATTCTTCCTTTCAACACCTTGCCCTTACGGGGAATAAGAAATGTGATCGCTTACAACGGGGAGTATGGAATTGGGTCTTCACCTTCCCCTCTGCATGGCACCCGAGTTGAAACTTTGGTTAAACTTCTTGCCCTAATGTAAAATACAAGATCCGGGTGCCTATAGGTTGGAATTCAGTCCAGACTACTCTCTCCTCATGATGCAGAGACCTCCAAAAATTATTGTTCACGTTAATTATTAAAAAAAAAAAAAAGAATATTAATTTTATAAAATTGTATGTAGTTCAGACTCCCCCCCTCCTCTTGAACATTTAATATGTAATTTTGTTTCAAATTGTTCGTGTAAATTCATATTGTTAAACAAATTTTTTTTTAAGCCATTTCGTAAGAAAAAAACTAAATATTTTGTATTGGTTTATTTTACTTATTTACTGAAATATTTAGTTTTTTGCAGCTGGCTGGCTATCAAAAATGTACAAAATATAAATTTTCTGTCATTTAGGGATAAAAAAATGTTGCTATATTTGGTAATTTTTTAAAATACAAATACTGCGTCACAGTAAATAAAAAAAAATAATTTTATGTACACAACGATAATATTAGTATTTTGAAAAATGCCAAAATGTAACAAAATTTTTTTCTCCCAACAGCTAGTAAATATTATTTTTCATAAATTACTGAAAACCAGTCAGCTTCGCATAGCTACGCAAACCAAATAAAACGGAATATAGTTAAAAAAAAAAAAAGGTTATTTTGATTTTTTCAAAAGAAAATTTGTATAACAGTATCAACTAGGGAATAAAAAAAAACTTTTTTTGTATAAAAAATAAACAAACAATTTGGCTAATTACATAAACAACTTGGATCGAAATTAAATTTTTGATGTTTAAGGGGCTTAAACTGCTCAATGATATTTTAAAATTATTTTTTTTTTTTAATTATTAATGTGATGCTAAATTACATGATTTACCAAAAATACCGAATTTTTAATTTTTTGGACCACTGTGTAACTCTTGAGGTGAAATTTTCGTTTATTACGTTGCCCTATCTGGGAATAAGAGTTGAGGGTTCCATGCAGACGAAAAGTGTGATTACAATTCCATACTACCCCTTAAAAGTGGCTATAGGTACTATGTTTTTATCATTAATTTAAATTTTAACTTTTATATATTTGTAGAATAACGGCCTTCAATACGTACAGAAACATACTATAATGTATAATCCTAATTTAATTGTAGAAAAAAAAGTCCCAACTACATTTGTTGGGACTTTTAACCACTAAAAAAAAAAAAAAACTTATGAGTTATATGTTAAGTTTTTATCACAATATTTCACATAATGTTATGATTCTTATTTTTTGTCAATGTTAATAGCTATTGTATAAAAATGTGTTTTGAAATTGCCTGAAGAGTCAATTTAATTCAAATTTTTAGGAATAAATCGTAAAAAACTAAATAATATACCTAAATTTACAAAGTACTTAAAAAATAAAAATGCGATTTATTATAATATATTAATCAAAGTCTTAAAACGAAATATAAATGATGAAAAAAGTAACATATATGGTAAAATTATATGTATATTTTTTTTAATGAAAAGGTTATACATTTTCTATACTGTACTTATAAATATTCAATATTGTGATAACTACTCTTAAGTATTTAAATAAATAAATAAATAAATAAATTAATAAATAAATAAATAAATAAATAAATAAATGAATGCGTCATCACATGGGAGAATTATGATATGTTTATTGTACTGCTGGTTGTCAACTAAAAATTCGTCGTCAGGTAATATCACTAAGCTAAAAAGTAAAACGTAACTGAATATGAAAAAATAAACGAAGGAATACATATCGAATAAATTTTACAAATTGGTCGTTTTACACAGAAAAATTAGAAATAATTTATTTTTATAGGAGAGATTATTTATAATAAGTTTTTATTAGACACACGAGTGTTAAGTCATTTAAATTATTAGATTATAATTTATTATACAAAGCGTATTGATACAAGATATTATTTTTAAAATAGATTTGAACATATACTATTAAAATTATTTTCCTTTATTTCATTGTGTATGTGTAATTCTTCTAAAACTGAATTAATATAAATGTTATTTTGGGTATTTAATATTTCTAAGTCTGTATTAATATCAAAAATAATATTATGGTTATTTTCTAAAACTTGTTTACGAAATTTGAATTTGGGGCAGTCTATTTTAATTTTATTTCAGAAATGTGTGTTTTATATTTTATTTTAAAATTTCTGTTTGTCTTACTTATATAATATTTATTACAGTTAAATTTAAGTTAAAAGAATTTTTAGTGAAGGTTTTAGTTTTATTGTTTTTACGGTTTATTAAATTATTATTAGTCTTAAAAGTGATTTTTACATTATTTGTATTATTGTTTAGAATTTAGCGAATTCGTTAGACATATTATTTTGATATTTAATACTACAATAATTATTTGGTGAGTTGTATTTTATTTTTTCTTTAATGCGTTAATGATTTTTTTTTTTTGATAGTATTTAAATTAAAATTCTTTTTATCGGCTATATTATAGATAATACTGAACTTGTGTTGATAATCATGTTTATTTAATAGAATACGTTCAAGTCTATAGAATATTGAATTAAAAATTATATTTTTTGAGAATTAAGGTGATTAGAACTATGTTATATTATAGCAAGTTTGTGTAGGTTTCCTGTAAACACTAAAATCGAGTGTAAATCGAATATTTTTAATTATTTTGTTCAAGTTAACTAAATCTTTTGCTTTTTATTTGAATCTCCATATAAAATGAAAGTATATAAAACAATATACTTTTATACATGGACTGTATATTTTTTTGTTAATAATATTATTTCATAATTGTTTTCAATGTAAATTTCAGATAAAAAAGCACTTAAAGGTCTACCCATAATAATTATTTATTTATTTATTTATTTATTTATTAATATATTGTAATAACTATATTTAATTTTTTTTTTTTTAAATATTCTAAAGAGTAAATATTTTTTAACTACTTTTAAGTGTTATTTCATTTTTTTATTAATACTTATGAATGATGCCCCTTTAGATCCCATCGTCGGTCTATTAACTCTAGTATATCGTTAATTTACACCAAACGTATTATATTTAAGTTGTTCAACCTTACTTTAATTCGAAATTATGCTCTACAAATTATGTTCACTAGAATGTCGGTGTTCGATCCACTTAATCTTTTGCAGCAGCCAGCAATCTTGATTCATTGAATTCACGTGCAAATAAATTGAAGAAGTCCAATAAAAATAAGTAAAGATTTTCGATAAAAAACTTAACCGTCGAGCAATACTTACTGCACTATAAAAAGTATAAAAAAAATAATTGTAATAAATTCGAAAAATAAATATTAAAATTTAAATACAACAAATTGAAACTGTAGTGTTATAAATATGTGTGTAACTAACGTATTATACCACGGATTTGATTAAATATGTTTATCGGTATGTATCATGCTTGGAAACGACAATAAATAACATATGTGTATTATTATTATTATTATTTATTATTTCGATGGGCAATTGCACAAACAAAAACATTTTCAGGCGAAAACAAATAATCAACGTTTTAATGAAAACTATTTACCTATAAATTTCCGTTTTCTAATTTTTTCCCTGCCTTTCCCCATTATCTGAAATACAAGGATAATAAAAAATGATGGTCCGTATATTTACTTCTATAAATACTATACCCCGCATTCGAATCAAGAATATAAACAACAGATAAATATATTTATACTAAACAAAAATTATTGTTATTATTATTTTTATGACAAAGAAATAAATAAACCAAACCACCTCCTCGACATGCCAACCAGATTCGGAATGCGACAAAAACAGTAGACTATCATTATTTTTGATCGAAGTGCGATTTCTAGGAGAAAAGTGGCTCTTGTACAAAAAAAAAAAAAAAAAAAAACACGCTTCGGTATAACCGATTTTCCTCACACCGCTCAAAATCTAAACTGCAACACTTACGAATCGACAATCTGTATTTTATTCGAGGAACGAAAAAACATACTTTCGTCGGTAGGAACGGAATTATTTCCATTTTAACAAACAAGAAAGTGTTGTTAACTTTCAAGTTGTGTGACGTAGGACGATTTTTTTCATGTCTTATTTTACATCATAGGTAGTTTAAAAAAAAAAAAAAAAAAATGTAATATCAGTACAATAGGTATGAATTTTAATAAATAATCGACCACATTTTATTTACACCTTTTTCCCCAATCTTTATTCACTCTTTTGACTTGGAAAATTTAGAACATTCTTAAAATTTATTAGACATGCAAATTGTTAGTAAATAAGTTAGGTTAGGCCTATTAATATTTGATTTCCCCACGATAATCGTTAAACCATAAATATAAATTATTCCGCGAAAAAAAAAAACAGCAAAATACCTTGGAATGCATCTAGAGTGCCGTTTAAACTGGACACACCGCGTACGCAAGAAAAAAAAATTATAGATTGAAGGAAAAAATGCGAAAGCTCCATTGGTTAGTTGGACCGCACTCCGAGTCGACTGCAGAAAACGAACGTGTGCAGGTGTGCCGTAGAAACCCTCCGTATCGTAACCTATCGAAATCTGTATTATATTATTGACATTCGAATTGCATAGAGGGTTGTGGTAAATTTAAAACGTTGTCGACAGTCCTCTGCGGCGTGGGACGGTTGGCGAGCCCACAACAAGGCGAACGCGAACCGTACCCGGGCGAGCGGCGCTTCGTTTCGACCGATCGTGCGGCGGTATTTTTGAAAATGTTTTTGGTTTTTTTTTTTTTGCCGTTCCGTTTACGCCGACCGCTTCGAGGGCCGGTCAGAAGGCGGTTGCTGCGGCGGCCGAGCTTAATAAAGCGGAGGGTTAATTTCGCGCGCTCACCCTCCGCCGCCGCCGCCGCCGCCGCCGAGATTACCCCCGCGGCTTAACCCCGTCCGTCTTCGATGCGCCCGCTAATTACGCGGGCGACCGGTCACGCGGTGTGCGGCGGGTTCGAACGTCATTTATGTTAACTAATAGCGATTAATAGATCCCGGGGCCGGGCAAAAACGCACGGGGCGGCGGCCGCGTCGCGCGTACGCCGGGCCACCACCGCGACGTCTTGAGCGCTCCCGCGGAATTAATAACGGAACTCGAGGTGTATAGGTGTGCAATATTATGTGGCCAATACCTCGCGGACGCTCACGCCGGGACGCCCGTAAACTAATCTACAACTTTCCGGGGGCGCAAAAACCGCCGGACGCGGTCGCGGACCGCTGCGGATTTCGTTGTTTTTGCGGCCCCGGAGCGGGTCGCCGTGCGCCGGGCGGCCCCGCGCGTGTTCTTTTCGTTTTTGCGGCGCGACCGGGAAAACCGCCCGGCCCTGTAATGCCGTAACGGTTGGGCACGCGATATCGCCCTGCACTGCCACCTACATGCGCACCGCGTCGACGCGGTCGGATTTCGTTCCCGGGGCGGACACGGACCATTCGACAGATAAAACGTCACGCGTTGTCCCCCTCTACCACCCCTCCCATTCCCCCCCCGCTCCCGGCCGTCTCGTTTTCCCCGACACGGATTTCCGGTTCAGATAAGATAGCGTTATGGCGATAAGACGGTCATCGTACACTATATGTGGGGGCTATTAGCCGAGACGCGTTCAGCGAAATTCGGCCGCGAATTTTCGCCCGACGCGCCGTCGTCGAAAAACGGAAATGCGCGGCCAGATTGCTGTTGTTTTAAAACTTAGGGGAAAAAAAAACCGTTCGTTCCCCGCGGTTTTCGAAAACATATAGTTTTTGTCGAAAATTCTCATTTCAAGTACCCCTCATTTCAATGTAATACAACACATAGCTATTATAATAACGCAACTGATTCACCGATTATAATATAGTCGTTGTATTATAATAAAGGTAAGTCCACTAATAAAATATACGGTGAAATTATTATCGTGTGTGATTGAAGTGCGTATGGGTACGTATTATTTATTAGTGTCGTTTGGCTGGTCTTTTGGGCTATTTTTTTTTTTTTTTTTTTTACTACACACTTAAAATATTATTGAAAACCCAACATCGAATTCGAAAAAACGAAATTCTTCTCGATATTTTTTCAAACAAATTACGTCACCGTAGTTTTATTTAAAAAAAAAACGCGGTTTTCGTGCCAAGAATCGTTCAATAACAGCATCCGACGTTTTCGCGCGGCCAATCCCCCGAGATTGTGTTCCCCCCCCCTATTTTCGTTTACGGTGTTGAAAGTGTTCGGAATTGTCGAAAGAACGAAACGAAAAAAAAAACACATTCTTCCGCTCGGAATCTTAATAAAAAAAAAAAATAATAACACGGTCGTTATAAACTCGCGGGCATTGTCTACATTGCCGACGCAACGGCGTTTAGCGTTTGTTTTCCCGGTTGTTTTCTTACGCCCGAGTCGCCGAGCGGCGCAATGGATGCGCGTCGCGTGGCGTGTTCCTACTCATCGCGCGTGTGTGCCTATTGCTCTCTCGTGCGCGGGGGAAAAGCAAAAAAAAAACGTTAGAAAAAAAACCGTCGTACGATCATCGTTTCCCCGTTTGAACGCGTGCTGTATCGTGCCTATTGCATTGTACGGGTTGATAATAATTACGATGTGACGAGACCGGGCGCCGGATATTTATTTTTTTTTCTTTCTTTTCTCGGACGGCGTGTGACGGGGGGATGGGCGCTGAAGGGCGAGGGTCAATTGTTCATTATTGCCGCCGAGATGAATCGAACGCGACGGAAAAGTCAAACGCCTATATTTACTAAGATTATTTTATTAGTATTATCGCGATGACGTTATGGACGCGTAACGAGTCTTCGTTCCTCGCGACGTTGTTTTCCATGCCGATTTAATGATAATATAACGGCAGCGTAGGCGGGAACGCGGTAACTCGGGGGGCTATAACCCCTCCCCCCCAAAAAAATAAAGTCCGTATCGAGTAAATACGTTATAAGTAAAATATATAGGTACACAATGATATGTCAATCCATATTACGGGGTGTTGTTATGTCCCCACCCCCCTCCCCCGAAAATATTTTCGCTATTTGAGCTAATGAATGCTAGGCATGGGTGATAAATACTTATTTACGTGTTAAATTCTTTTTCGGACAATTTTCGCCTTGAAATCACCTTACGTATATTTTAGGCACACGAATATCGTTTATCTCGAAGTGCAGACGTTAAAATTAGTTTTTTTTTTTTTAAATTACACGATCCGAAGCAAAATTCTGAGTATTTTTTATTGAAAGATCAATCGTTTACCGGTTTTCGG
Organism: Cinara cedri; assembly: GCA_902439185.1. NCBI lineage: Eukaryota > Metazoa > Arthropoda > Insecta > Hemiptera > Aphididae > Cinara > Cinara cedri. Next base: position 3,300,897 of record CABPRJ010001426.1, read on the forward strand.
CCGAAAACTAAAATTCGCGGTCGGAAAATACATACAAAAATGAGCGGACATGATAATAATTGTTACGGCATAACGTGTATACATGCATCATAATTTTATTAGTTTTTTTTTTTTTTTTTTAATAATATTTTTTTCAAATTCTTATCCGAGTTTACTTATTTTTACATTTAATCGTGGTATCGCGAGGAGAGCAGGGATGGAGTAATCGGTAATCCGTTGGTAATTATTATAATTTTGACCTCACGTGATTCTGAAAAAAAAAAAAAACCGTAATTCGCCTACTTGACAATAAGCGGAAAACGTCTATAGACGATGTTAATTTTAATCGGCGTCTGCGGAATCGGCTGTCCTCGACGAAATACAATAGAATCGATTACATCCGCGATTATCATCCACAATCCATCCGTTTCGTAAACATAATAAGTAAACAGTTTTTCGAAAACGTATTACCGCAAGAATCTTCAAACTCGAAAATAATAAAGCTGACAGTTGTAATTAAAATACAAAACATAAAACCGTGAAAAATAAAAGTCAATACTGCTCGAGGGAAATTTTAGGTATTTGAAGACAAATTAACCGCCGTTTTTAATTTAAGCCTTCGTTGTCCCGGGGAACGCTTCAGTTATTAATACTAGAGTATTTTTAATGGAATTTCAAAATATCGAATTAGTTTTATTCAAAATTTAATTCTTTAATAGCTATTGGATTATCATTACTGAGTAGACACATGTGTAAGTTACTATTTGGGGGGATTTTAGTTTTTAAATCACATTAGCAGAAAATTTGTATGAACAAAATTTGCGTGTAGGAGAAAAACATTTCGGAAATCTTGTCTCCGCGATGCGTATCGTGAAAGTTGAGTTGGGTTTAGTAAGTTCTCGGGAACGGCACTCAGTTTTTGGTGATTACAATCCCCCTCGAAATTTTTCCCACTTTTACCGTCGTTTAAGGGTAAGCTCCTGCTGGTGTAGGTGGATAGTTGAGAAGGTAGGACCTTTCGGATTTATTTAGTTTCTACTTAAACATTACAACGATAAATCATTGCGAACGAAAAAAACCATTCTGAGTCGAGTAATATAGCTATAATCTTGATTTTCCTTTGTTACCTATACAAATCTGTACATTAATAATTGCTTTCCCTTGCGTATTTTCCCGTATGTTTACTTTGTGTTTTTATCTCTAATATGAGTACCTTTACTATTAAGTCTGTGGTTAACTAACTTTGAGGGGGAAAAAAATGTAAAATGTTCTTATGGGCCCCCACAATAGCACGCTCATAACCTGTAAGAAATCAACAACAACAGAAACGTTTTGGGCGTGAGCCGCCGAAAATTAATTCGATGAATGTTTTTTCCGTAATAAAGTAGAGCAAAAGCCGGAAATTCCGCGTATTTCGAGACACCGAGTGAAAAAAAATCGTGCATTTTTATTATAACCGAAAAAGGCGTATTTCCGAGAGAAAAAAAAAATCACATCTTTATAAAATTAATATACCTGCTCCCGTTATACTCGGAATCTAAAATAAATCGTTTTTGTACCCACACTTGTGTGCCCGTAATATTATAACATATTATCTCCGTCAATTCCAGTTGTGCCGCATAAAAGAAAAAGATCCACTCGGCGGCACTCATATTTTTTGTTTTTGTTTTTTCTCTAAACACAATTCGATTGCGGTTCGATAGCATTTCCGGACGCAGTTCGGAAATTGTAAAATGTAAAATTACGTAACCGACCTACATAATACTATTACGTTATGTACGCATACGCATACGCAATTAACTGCGGCAGTATAACGCGGTACATGGGCAACTGCTTACGATAAAAGTTTCGCCGATCGAGTAGATTATATGTATTTATAGAATTGTAAACTCCCGTTCGGAATTCGAATGAAATCGCGTTTGATTCTGCACGGCGGACGGGTAATACAATGCAACGTATAACATTTTATCGCGCGGGACATTACCGTAACTGAAACACGCGGAAATATGATAACAAACAACAATACAGTGTATAATATACAATTGACTTTTTATAACGATATTATTATTTTGCATTACAGAAACGACGGAACAATTTTCGTTATTTGGTACTCGCGCGTTGTACAGGCTTTACGGATTTCGTACGATGTTGTTGTGTACTAAACATAATATCATTTTGCACCGCGATACTACCCGAGGAAAATATCAATTATATTTACTAATACACAGTCGCAGCGCGTTATCGGGCCGATACACGGTAAATGTACAGTGTTGGGAAAGTTCCATTTAAAAAGGAATTCGTTCCCGGTCCTCGTTTCTACCGCGAAAAAGTTGTATAGACAAAAAAAAAAGATACCGTTGACGGGCGGAGCTACTGTTGCGGGTGGGAAGTTGAGAAGGTGAGACAACTGAAATTGGAAACTATTCTTACTTCTTAGAATCTACGTCCAAATCTAAAATCCCAATAATTTAAATACAATTAATTTCGCAGTTCTTGCCCTAAAAAAATGAAAAATGAAAAAAAAAAAAACATATTGCTTGAAAGGTCAATGAGAATTACTTGTAAATTTGACGTTTGTCATTATCGAATAAGCTATATTGTTAATGTTACCATTTTAAACCATTATCACCGAGATACCGTTCATACCACGGTTATATATAATTAAATTAGTAACTGACGAAGTGATACCAACGTTGAACAGTTTCTAAACAATATTATCACTAAAGTAACGAGAATTTCAATATTTTTTTTTATCCCCAATAGAAGAAACGGAAATTCGCGTTCACGTTCCACATGAATAGGAACTCTTTCCCGTTTATCATTCCTTCCCGACACTCAGTAATCCCGACACCTGCAGTCGCGCGTTCAAAATTACCGAATTTCGCCATTAAAATACCGTTAAATGTGTAAAATATTCGTATGAAAAGTCATTGCGAATCGCTTATGGATATCGCGTTGTACAGTAACTGTATAGCACATCCGGGCGATGCGATTGCCCCCCTGCCCCCCACCCTAATTTATATTATTATGTTTACCGCGCGATCGTTTTTCGAGTAAAACCTATACATCGTTGCGAATTTTCGCCACTATAATAATATTGTATAGTAATACATAATTGTACAATAAACACGCATCTATGTATACCAATATGAAAACGAAACATGTTAAACTGTTATTTATGCGATTATTTTTATTTCGCTTCAGATTTGGCAGCCGGTCCAAACTTTGTCACTGCACGCGGGGTGTGCGGATGATTATTAATTATTATTTTTTTTAGCTGAAAACTGCTGCCAGTGATTCAACCGGCCGAGTATTACTGAAATAGCGATATGTATATTATACATATACGAGTACGTGTACATAAGTATTATTAACGTTTTTAACAAATTGATAAATATAAATCTCGGTTGTTAATAATAGATCGAGCGTCGTTTTGTGTTATTTTTAATTTTAGATTATCGTTAAACGGATTGCCGGTAGTCGAAATTTATATCAGGTATATTATGTACGTATGTATAACATATATACAGGGTGATTTACTCTATTTTATTTTTTCGGTTTGCATGTATTCAAATTCTGCTTTTTAGAATTTTTAAGTGTGGTTAAAGACGATATTCTCGAATATGTTTAAACGAAATGTAGAACGTGTCTAAACGCTAAAAAAATAAATAAAATTATATTGCATTTACCTATTTAAACGTTAATTCATAACTCGATTGTAAGTTAAAAATTTGAGAATGTTTTTTTTTTTGTCGTCTTAAAAATTACGAAGAAAATTACATGAGTGAGTTTTGCTTTATTTAAATTTACCATTGCGTATTGTTAATATAAGTGATATAAGTAATTTATTTAAATTGTTTTCTACTATAAATACGTTTTGTATTACATTATTTTTTTTTTTTTTTTAAGTGATTTTATAATAATTAATATTTACATAAAGACGTTACCGTTTTCCGCAAAAGTATGAACCTTTCTCTCTTCCACCAGAGAGTATAAGTTTCCACCAATATTGACCAATTTCCTCCGAGTGACCGCCTACGCGCGAAAACATTTTAGACATTTGACATAGTACATATTTCCACATTTCATCATTCACGCCGTGATTAAAAAAAAAAAGAAAAAAAAGAAAAATTGGATTGTTAACATCAAATACCTATTTCACATTTGTTTTATTTCGGAAATTAACAGAAAATAAAAATTAAAACGAAAAAATAACAAATACAAATAATAATATAATAGTTGCCCGAGCATTGTTCATTCTCGGCCCGCGCCGCCTTCCGTTATCACGTTATCAATATTGTGTTGTCAAGACGACGGCTACACCGGTATGACATGTGGGATGCATTTTCACGCGCGTGCAATCTGCATCGAAAGGACACAGCGTTACTTACAAATAATTAGTCGTGGGAAAGAGAGGTCAAATGTTTTACGTTTTTGCGTCTACATCGTTATATTGGTGTAACGTAGACACGTTAAACAATTTGTTAGCGAGCAAAACGTGCGGTATCGTTAAATCGTTTTTATCATTAAACTAAAAACCAGTTTAACCAGTTAAACGGATGCGCTATATAGTAGTGTTTCGCGCAAACTTTGTTGTCGCGGGGCCCCCTGAATTTGACGTAAAACTAGTAAGGCCGCCTTAAAAATCAAAATCATTGATTGTTTTTTCCTAATTACATACTAAAATCAGACTTTATCGACAATGGTTAACCGTATGGCCGGTGATTTAATAACTAAATAGCCGTTTAATTTCGAATCGAAAATAATAAAATAAGCATTTCACGGCCCCCGGTCTGAGAAGCACTACTCACGCGGGACGTGCATGTACACCGTGACCGAAAGGATCGCGCTTTATCCTGAAACTCCTTGTGTATAACGTAACTACACCGACTACAATATCGACAACTAACGGTGTTTATAGTTTTCCACACGGTATTATTACGGTGTTGTGATAACGCCAATGAAATACAACCCCAGCGTCGAGCAAAGCTCGTAATTTCGTGTATTAATCTATTCTACTCTATAACATTACTACCACTAGCAAATATAGACGATTGTTATTATTATTAACTACCGTATACCGTATATAGGTAAATACTAAATATTGATTTTTCTTTTTTTTTTTTTCGTGTTTTTTTACTACACGAAATAGCCAACGCCCATATGAGCATATTAATGAATTCTAATACGTACGATTTGGTATAACTGTGACCATAACAGTATGCAACAACGCAGTAGTTAATACATTTTTATCACGATAGTTTGCACGCGGATAGGAATTGATTTCGTCGAACGACAATAGTACCCGCTATTGGTTTGTACCGCCCGACGAGGAAAAAATATACACCGTATAGGCATTTTTACGTCCGGCGAAACACGGCTGTTAATACGGCGGCGTTCGTCCCGCCGCTATACCGTACACTGCGCACCCGAATAGTTATGAAACGCGGAACCGCTTCTCTCGTAGGATACTGGAAAATTAAATTCAAAAAAATATTTATCGGTATACGTATACGTATATATATACATAACAAAAAAGCGCGTATACGCCCCTGAACATTTTACGCCCGGGAATAAATTCCCTCTTTATCGCCTCCCCGTCCCCGCCCCATGCATACATCCGGCTCCGGGAATAAACGATAACATCGAATATTATGTATTTTATTGTGATACGCGTATATATACACGTACAGCCGTTTCGCATTAAACTTACAATGATAATTTCATTTGTTTCCACGGACTCGTATTTTGTGTGTACCGTTCGCTGCGGAAAAACATCGCATTACCCGTTATGCATCCGCCTACGGTGGTGCAAAGGAGATACTAATATTATTATTATTGTTGTTATTATTATTATTCCGTCCGAACCGTAGTAATCGCCCGAAAATAGTGTTATGAAAACGTTTTTTTATTATTTTTTTTTTTGTTTCCCCGTGAAATATCGTCGTCGCGTGGATATTGTGTAATATTTGCAAATACGCCTATACCGTACAACATACGGAAACGGGTAAAATGCAAAAGGACACGTTTGTTTATCGGTCGGGTTTTCCATCGGGTGACGAAAAATCGGGGCAAAATCGCCGATGCGGGATTCCAGAAAACAATAGTGCTTTCGACGAGATTTTTACGATTTTCGTTGAAATTTGAACTTAACAATCGTCTGTAACAAAAACGTACCACGCATCGTGCTCGACTTAAACGCAGCGGGTTTGGTTCCGCGGGACTGAAAAGAATTCAAAAAACGTATACTTACTCATGTATTAAATTAATATATTTTTCTTACATTTTATCGGTTACAAAAGAAGAACATCTAATACTCTCGATATACTTACCTTGAACTAAAAAACTGTCTAAGACTAGATTCTCGTTCGACCCGTCGCAAAACTGCCGATATGTCCTCCTTATCAAAAAACTGTTAAATGGAATTGTGTCCTGTTGTCCGCTGCTAGAACCGATCTCGTTCCAATGTATCGCGGTATTACTCCTGATCATGTCCTAAATACGTTCCCCGTCATAGTCCTCTAAATCGGCTCTTTGCCCAAGGCAGCGACGAATCGAAATTCGATTTTTTTTTTCTTCCATAGTCTATTAGCGCCACCACTCCGATTTTCAATTGTTATTATGAGTTTAATTTAAAAAAAAAAAAAATGTTCAAAATGTTATATTGTTCACTACTATTTTCTATCCCTATCTTGTTGTAATACTGTTATCCTATACTTGTCATCTCACGTTGTCTCTGCAGTACTTGAACCCCAGTTCCTCCTGGCGTTGATTCAATAAATTCAAATAGAACAATACGAGCGACGACCGTGCACGGGTACGGGTGGATTTTTTTTTTTTTTGGAGGGGTACGCGATTTTCTCACGGAACGGTTCGAAAGCGACGGGCGCGCCGAAAACACGTTCGCTCGATAACGCCGCGCGATACGAAACCGATATCCGCGGCGGCGGACGATCTCTAGGCTTTTGTAATCCAATGACCCTTTTTATACGTGTAACGTCTTCTCGTTACACGTCGCCCCGCAGCCGTTTCCCCGTCCACCGCCGTCGCCGTCGTTGTCGTGTACGAACACCCGCCGCCGCCGCCGCCTCCTCCACCGTCCGCCGATCCGAGGGCGAGCCCGTATGCCCGGCCGCGCGAGGCGGCGGCGGCGGCGGCGTTCGAATTGAATTCGCTCGAGTGCGAAAAGCTCTGTCTCGTGCGTTTTACAACTGTTGTTATTATCATTTAATTAAAATCCTCCGAACTCTGCGGCGCGCGGCGAAGGCGGCCCGCCCGGTCTCCCGCTTCCGCCGTCCGCCGCGTTTGACACGCACGCACGCACGCACGCACGCACGCGCGCGCGCACACATACGCGTAAATATAATATCGCGTGTGTTGTGCGCGCACGACCTTTGGCGGGGCGAGATCGTACGCCGCAACAACAACGCCGTATATTATTATTATTATTATTATTATTATTGTTACGAGACGGAGAGACCGGCGAACGCTGCGACGGGACGGAGCGACGGAGTGAAGCGCGGCATCGAAAAACCCCCGAGTTTTCGGAATCCGCGGTGCTGCTTTTGACGTTATCGAAAACATCGGCGGACTCGCGATGCATACGTGTGTGCGTGTGCAGCGCGCGCCGTTTAAGTAAAATATTATGATGAATATTAAACGAGAGCTCCCCCGCGCGCGCCCGAAAAGTTCCGACGAAAAAGAGATTAATTATAATGTATTATTATTATTATTATTATTATTGTTACGTAGTACTGCGTATTTCGCGCCGTACCGCGTGTACGCTCGTACTGGTGTTGTTGTTATTATTATTATTTTATTATAATATTTCGTTCGGCGCGCGTGTTTTTAGGCGGCGTGTGTCGAAAGCGCGCCCGACGCACCGCGATAATAATAACAACAACAATATTATAAAGCCCGCGTATGTTATAGAAAAACTCGCGTCGAAAACACAATAATAATAATAATAACAACAATAATAACACGTAGGTACACATTATAGGTATACACGTTATAATATTATATTATATCGTCGCCGCCGCCGCCGCCGC
>CABPRJ010001426.1:3308953-3367843 GCA_902439185.1 Cinara cedri
GGGGAAAAAAAAAAAAAAAAAAAAAAAAAAAAAAATGTGGCAATCGATGTAAAAACCGGGCAACATAGTTGCGCATGTCACGCGCTTCGACTCGCCGCCCGCCCACCGCCGCCGCCGCCGCCGCCGCCGCCGCCCGCTGCCGTCCGTCCGACCCGATCGTACGCCGCCCGACGAGTACGACGACGACGACGGCGATTCCTCGCGTCCGTTTTTATTATTATTGTTGTTATCGCGTGTTATTTTCGCGGGCCGTTTTCGGTATTTTCATCGCGGGCGACCAAACGATCCGACAGTGGCCGATTAGCGTCGCCGCCGATCGCGTTCGCACGAGAACGCGCGGATGTAAATAACGCGGCGTTCAATCCCGGCGCGCGTACGGCCAACGGGAGGAGTGGCGGAGTGGGCTAAGGGTGGAGGGGGGGTGGGTTGTCGAGTCGCATACCCGCGGGTTCGCCGGCGGCCGGCACGGACGTCCGACGGTGATTACTCGACGCGCCGCCGACGACGTGATAACGAACGACGTGTTGTCGAATTGCGTTACAGGAAATATCGCGGCGCGCGGCCGTCGACGGCGGTTTTCGAAAGACCGTTATCGAAGCGATATTACGCCGTCGCCGAAAACCCGGTTCGAGCGACCCGCGTCCGACAACGTAACGCGGCGATAACGCGGTTACGTTTTCACGCGGTATGCGACGCGTTAAAAGCGGAATGTTAATAATGTGGGCGCGCGCGTTGCGTTTCGGGACGGCGCGACCGTTTGCCGTTCTCCGATAACGGGCCGACGGGCGACCGGGGACAGGGACGGGGCAGTCGGACGACGTTCGTCGCGTCGTCGCGACAACACGCTGTACATACCGGATGTCGGCGGCGTGCCGAAATAGGTTTCTTATTATTATTATTATTATTTTTTTTTTTTTTTTTTTTTTTTTTTTTATTATTCGTTTTCGGCGATCGCCTCGCGAACGAAATGGGCGGGCGGCCGACCGAATACGCCGAATGTCGATCGAGATTCGACCCGTCCGGAGATCAGTGACGCCTTTGGTTTCGCGTATCAAGCGCACCGGACATCCGCCCGTGACGCGCGCAAAACGGTCTGGTCTCTGATACAAACGTGTATTAACAAGGTTGAAAAAAAAACCACGCAGTGTGGGGCACTCGGTTCGGCGGGCGATTTTATCATAGCGCCGGAATACGCGCATATGCGTTTAGAAACGGCCCGTATGATATCGGCTTTCGTCGCACTTACGGTGTACGACATTGTGTTCATCGAAAATTGTCGCGCTCAAAAGTTTGAAACCATTTAAACCTCAACGGGATTTCGTGGACTACATGCGTACAGACCCGCACGCGACTTCACGAAAACAGTCCGTCCGCCGGGCTTGAAGCGCGTGCCCGTTTCGTTGACCAGACGCACACTAAACGGCGTTGACGGCAAGCGGCGTACAACGTGTTGTACGCCTCCCGCATCGCCAAATAGTAATTTTATTTCGTATGTTGTAATTACGCTGCGGTAATTTAACATTTTTTTTACCCAACCCCCCCCCCCCCATTCACCGATTGTATACGGTTCACGTGCGCAAAATAAAAATCCATTTTTGACATTACGAATGTTTGTGTTTTCGAATCGATTTCGGTTCTCGCGGGCAGCGGGCGCGTCGGGACCAGCCCCAGCCGTTTGCCCGCGTCGAGCGGACGCCGCTGTGTTGTTGACGCGACGGGGCGTCGTCCGCCCGCGAGTTAAATGTGACGCACGTCGCAGCGGTCGAATAACGCCGAACAACGCGGTAACCGTTTGGATCGGGCGGGTCCCCGATCGGCGTTCGTCCGGTTTCGCCGCGGGCGCGTAGCGCGTTCGGCGCGCCGCCGCCGGACGCCAAGACGGGTACGCGTACACTCCGGGAGTGCGACGCGAACGCGGCCGAACGCGGCCCGGCGGAACCGCGGCGTCTGCACGGCCTCGGCAGCGTTTCGCGAACGGGATCGGACGCGCGCGACAATGCCGCCGTCGTTGTCGTCGTTGTCGTCGCGACAATCTGTCCCGGGGACGGGCGTCCGGAGTTTTATACGCGCCCGCGAGAGAAACGGCGGGAGAGGAACAAAAGGAGAACGTTCGAAAAAAACGTTTACGCGCCGCGGGCGTAATGATCGGTTCGAATTGCAAAAATCGGCCGCGGTGCGTTGCGAACGTTTGTTGTAACGAGACGCGACGCCGTTTTTGTTCATTTTACGTACTATTGTGTGTACCCGCTGGCGGTGGACGTACCACTCGTCGTATTGCACAGATATTGCGGCGCGGAAATGTGTACTATGAATAAATAATGAACCGAAAAAATGTGAATAATAAAAACGGCGAACTTTTTAGTTGTTAAAAAAAGAAAAAAAAAAAACAAAAAACTTATCTAATTAAATTGTCATTTTAGCACGTGTACGTTCGTTGTCCTCGTCCGGATAGTACAATAATAATAATAACAATAACAATAACAATAACAATAACAATAATAATTAGTTAATAAAACTTTTCGCAGCGTTATGTACGTACGCGATTTTATTTCGTACGATTTACGAACGTTTAAATATTGTACACGTGTACACACCTACCTTCCTGCTCGCGCGCGCGCGTGTGCGTGTGCGTGTGTGTGTGTGTGTGTGTGTGTGTGTGCACGCGTATCGTCGCGGTAATCGTTGAATTTTGAATTTTCTCGATAAAAAAAAAAAAAACCCTCATAAACCGCTGACGGACGTGCCAACGCTGTACCGGTAGCCGTCCGAAGCTGTTATGACGCACACAGGTTCACGGCCGCTATCCCGTCTCGCCATACTCGTTGATCACCCGGACGTCTGTGCGAAATCGCGTGTAAAACTCCGGTTACAACATTATCGTTCACGAAATCGTCCGCATTGCCGGAAGCCCTCGACCATCGCGATACCGCCGACGGTTTTTTGGAATTTTTCAAACAAATGAGTTAGGGATGAAAAATTCGAAAAATTCGAAAAAAAAAAAACAACAACACAGTAACGAAGCCGTACAGTTCTCGTGTTATGTGACGTAACTGTACGCGCCTCACCGCACGCTTTCGGAAAAGATTCCGCTCCGCTTAGAGACCGGAGCTACGACGCGTTATTTTCTGGTCGAAAAAGCCGCGAAAAGACACACGCAAATATAATAATAACAATAATCATAATGACGAAGAAAAGAAAAAACGAAACCCCCGTTCACATCGGATGGCGAAACGTGCAGAGTTCGCGCGGCGATCTGTGCGTATGGACGAATCGGACAAACAGATTCTCTCAATGGTTTTGCGCGGCGTTTTCGCGACACACCGCGGGAAACGGCGCAGTCTATTGTACGGCCGCGGCGGCGAGCGAATACCACGCATTATTAAATGTTACATGGTTTTCCGGACTCGTTGTAATTTATGCGAGAAAACCGTGACAATATGACGAATACAATTTTCATCACATAATAATAACAGTAATACGTGTTTGATAGTCGTTTGATATCGAGCGCTGCGACAAAATATTAATTTCCAAAACGAAACGGTTTTCCGTAGACAATGCAATGTAATTATTACGTTACAATGTGTACGCGTCGTCGTTTTGCCGCGACCGTCTGAAACAACAATTGCGCGTAATAGCTACGCTGCGACTGTAACGTACAATAAAAAGTGGATAAAAAACAAAAACACACCAACAACAACAGCAATGTTTCGCAATAGAAGACGCTTCGTAAATGCGCGCGTAATGAAAAATTAACCATCTAAACGGACGGTACTATGGAATAAAACAAGTACGATATTCGAATGTCGGGTATTTTTTTTTTTTTTTTTGGAGCGAAAACGTAAATGTTTTCCTCGAGCAACAGATGCGCTCTTTTGCAAAACGTTTATACAATTTTAATAAACTTTCGGGTGGAGGGGGGTAGGGGGTCGGCAAACTGCCGTTAAACAGTACGGCGAAAAGTATGCGCGGCTGACCGGACAAATATAATATTTCAGAACGTTGCACAGGTCCCGAACGGTGTGCGCATTTTTCTTAGACGTTCACGCAGTCGCCTGGAGCCTTTGACTCTCCCGCGACCCGCCGATACGCGCCACGCGGATCCGGAACGGCCGCCCGAGTTGGCCGACAGTCGGACCGTCGGACGCCACGGTCCGGTATACAGGAGAGGTTCACTCTTGCGCGTGACAAACGGTCAATATCAAAAGCGTCTAAAAATATCCGTTACGTTGTTATACCCGTGGAAAAACGGCCGATGTCGATTTTTGTGACAAATTAACGTGAACGAAAAAATAAAAAGCGAACAAGTGTATGTGTATTTTTTTTTTTTTTTTTTTTTTAAAAAAAGTCTATAGAGTTTTCGGAAAAAATCGAAAATTACGCAAACATTTGCGTACGTTTAAAAAAACAAAATACGTTCGCGGGAAATGGAAAATCGCAAAGCCCCGTTCGCCAGCGTTCACAATCAAGTGATTAAGTGACGCCGGCACCCCACTTGCGCGCCGTGCGCGCCTGCACGTGTATCGTTTCGCCGTGCGGCGGTCGTCCCGCGAAACCCGCGGGGGAAAAAGTCGCGTTTCGACGGTGCGGTTTCCTGCAGACCGCGGTGCGCCTGGTACGTGGGCCGCAACAGCCCGCGCGTTCCTCGTCGAGCACAAACGCGTTCCGACGTGTCGATCGTGCACGCGTCCGGTCGGCGACCCGGCGGCCGACGCGAGAGACGGCGGATCGCGACACGTTCGCGTTGTCGATCCAACAAATCCGGTGTCCCGCCGTGTTTGAACCCACAGAAAACGGGGGTTGGGGGGGGGAGGGCAACTACGCTATACCGCTCAACGAGAAACGCGCGGACATCGCCGGAACGGGTCGGTTACGCACGGGCAGTTACCGGACTGTCGTGGGCGGTAACCCCGGGGACGCGGTTGTCCGATGGAAGCGCACGCGGGACATTGCGGTGAACGAAAATCGTACTAAACACCAGTAGCCGGGCTGCTCAAACAGTACGATAAATTTTAGATCCGGAACGCAACGAGGAATGTGTGTGTGTGTGTATTGGTTTTACAGCGGTGTTTGTATTGTTTTTTCCGTAACAAATTTTCGACCAGAAATCTCTTTTCCGAAATGGGAATTTGACCGGGACGGTACTTTGGGGAGGACGTTGTTTTTCCGAAACGGTTTTCACAACAGCCGGTGGCGGCCGGGCGGAAATGTACGTACGCGCGTAAAAGAAAATTCGCTCCGAACGGTCGCGTACGGATGTAAACTCAACTACCGTCCGTGTCCTGTACGCACCCGACACAGTCATCTACGACAGTGGCCCACGCGCCGTGCGAGGCGTGTCCGTTTTTTGATATTTTTCTCTTCGCGGCGCGTTTCGGCCGCGTCTTTTTCAACCGTACCGCCGTGTAACGCCGCCGAGGGACAACGCAATAACAATGGCCGTCCGTCAATAACGTAGCCGAACGTCCGCGACGTTCGACGGACAAAACGGCCGTATTTCGGTCGCGTAGCGTGTGCGTGCGTGTGCGTGTGCGTACCGCATAGCGGCGGCGGCCCGCAGCAGAACGATTAGAGTGAGATCAGCGGGGCTGGGGGGGGGGGGGCNGGGGGTGCAGGGTGGGGCACGCGTGGGGGGGTCGGTGGGGGACGCGTCGGGTGGCTGGTTAAAAATCGAACAACAACTGTACAACTACTACTGTAACGACGACGAGGACGACGACGACGACGACGACGACGACGACGACGCCGCCGCCGCCGTTATCGGGTCATCCCGTTTTGCGGTGCGGAGAATAAACCGGGAAAAAAATCTCTCTCTCGCCACCCCCCTCCCTCCCGCTCGCCATCGACCCCTCCCACCGCGTACCGCCCGAGCGCGGCCCCCGACGCCCGTCCGCCCGCCCGCCCACAATCGCCTCCCGAACCGTAAACCGTCCCCCTTTCCCGTTCCCGTCGTACGGAACCACCGCCGCCGCCGCCACCGCCGCCGTCGTCGTCGTCGTCGGCGGCGGCGGCGGTAGCGGCGGCAACGTATCTGTACCACCCTCACGACGACACGATGCTGTTGCGGGGGGGCGTTGGCAATACGCTGTCCCCCGCCGACCGCCGCGGTGCCGGGTAGCGATCGGTGGGTGGTGGGCGGGTGGAAACCGTGGGGGCAACGAAAAAACGGCGGCGGGCGGGGGCGTCTACGCGTGGCGTTCCGGGGCGGGGGGAACGATCGAACGGGAAGCTTTGGCGCGCGCGGGACGAAACGTATACACGGCGAAATGCCGATAATAGGATGGCCCGGGTTTTTCCGTCCGCCCGTTCTTTCGCCCCGCGGCCCCCGCCCGAACGCCGCGCCGCCGCAACCGAAAAACCCGCTCGTCCGCCGCGGCGGCCGCCCGACCCGTCCCGGGACGCCGGCAGACCGCGTGTGTGTGCCCCGCGCCGGCGGCGGCTATATTATATGTGTGTACACGTATAATAGTGTATGTGTGTAGAATACATTTCACATTCGAGCGCGGCGACGGCGGCGGCGGCGGCGGCGGCGGGCGGCGAAAAACGCGCGCGCGTGGCGTTCGCGAGACGACGACCGACGGCGGCGGCGGCGGCCGGGAAAAACGACACGGAACGGGCGCGGAGCGGAGCGATCGAAAATATTTACCGGACCGAGTACGCGGCCGTCGCCGGATCGCGTCGAACACGCGAACGGTCCGACGGACACGCGGACGCAGCGTTGCCGCTGACGCGCGGCTTTTCCCCGACGCGGTGCATAATTGACGCGTTCCCGGGTTTCCGCGTTTCCGCGGACAAACTTTCCGAGACAAATGCGTTCGTTTGTTCCGCCATCGTTTCGTTGTCGACAACGACGGCGTATATGCGGCGCGTATACGTTTTTTTCCGGTTTTTTTTCCCCCCGCCCCGTACAAACATCCGACAATGCTAAAAAGTTTATAAAACATTACGTTATAGTATTGTATATAGAGTTACGCGTACTGTTGATTCTGTTCGGCGCCAGTAGTAAAAAAAAAAAAAAAAAAAACAAACAAAAAAACAAAAATACGTATAAATAAATAAATACAAAATCACGTGTTTCAAACTATTCGGTCGTTTTTTTCTATTATTATTATTGTTGCTATGCGTGTATACTACTGCACGCTGCAGCTCGGCCCGACGTAGTTTTTTACGCGCGTTTTCGATATGAATTTAATTAAAACTTTTTTTTTTTTTTTGATAATTCGATTTCGCTACGTAACGTTCCCGTCGGAATTCACAACCAAAACGATTAGCTTTCTTCGGGGTGGGGGGGAGGAGGGTGGTTCTCTTTAACTGCGACAGAACTACAGGGTTACAGGGTGGACATTTGCAAATTTACGTACTCACGTCCTCTCAGAATCTTGTCCGGCGACGCGCGTATACGTAATAATAATTACGGATTTAAATTGCGGAAAACAAATTTCGAATGGAGCGATATGGATTTTTTTTTAACGTGCAGTTTAAGTTCGCGCGGACAAAACGGTATACGTCGTCACGTCGGTTGAACCGGGGACATCACGTGTTCGAGTCCCAAACCGTTCGAGAGCACGACGAAAATACGTCATAATATTACATCCTAAAAAATAAAATCGAAAAACAAATTTCACGTTAAAAAAATAATACTATAACGTCGTAGACGTTCACACGCGTTAGGTTTTACGGCTTTATTTATACGTTTATAAACGCGTTCATTTTGTTTATAGAACTAGGCGCTCGGAGAGTTTTTCGTGTTTTTTTTTTTTTTAGAAAAACCTGATCCCGCGCCCCCCGACCGCGTTCGGGGATTCGTATCACAACACGTGCGTATACCACGCGTGGACCACGCGAACAACGAAAAAGTTAAAAATCGAAAATGTCCGAAAATAGAGATAAGATAAGGGAAGATACGGGGTTTAAAAAAACAAAGATACGTAAAAAAAAAAAAAAAACGAAAAGTAAAAAAACCGCCAACATCAAATATTGATTTCGACGATCTAAACGAGACGACCAATAGGTACGGTAATAGACCGACAGGGAGAATCACTCGCAACGACAGATCCGCGCGCACCGCTTGACCCCGGGCCCACGTCGTTTTCGGCAGGATATGGAGGGGAATTGAATGTACGTGGATATCTGCTGTACGCAACGATCAATCTTCGCTAACGAAAAACGATTCTGAACGGTGTTCGGTTGTACGCGGTTTGAAAGGCCGTGGCGTTTACGATTTGAAAACAGTACATTTCGTGAATTTTCCCGTTTTTCCTACGTTTTTCTTTTCCACCATTTGTCATGGAAACAGCCGGGACCACCCAAGTCGGGTTTCAGAAAAAAAAAAATAAATAAATAAATACCATTGTGGAACCAAAACAAAAAAGAGCCAAGAGGATGGCGGAGGGGGGGGGGTGTATTCGACACCCAGATACCTTCCCCGCACACGCGCTGCGCGGGTTCTATGTGTATATCGCCGTCGTATACAATACGATACATATAAGCCTTTAGTATACCAGCCACACACAATAAATTAGACGGCTAAAATGTATATTTTAATAAATTATAGTAAAATCATGTCGTGTATTATACACGTTCGGCTTATTATTATTAATAATCAGTATACGAATACGCGCTCGTTTGGTCGGAATGTATTCTCTTTTTTTAGAATCAAACCGCATCACGTCGTATAACGACGTGCTAAGGTCATTAGGGAACGCGAGCGGCTGAAGGTTCTACACGTCTCTCTCACTTTCTCTCTCTCTCATTCACTCTCAGTCTCTCGCTCTCTCTCTCTCTCTCACGCACACACTTTTTTTCTATACGTCTCAACGTCTTTGTCACTCGAAAAAAAAAAAAAAAATCTTTGGCTATAAGCGCATAGCTATTACGCTACACGGCCATATACACTACACGTATCGTCGTTATTTTCCAGGTCGTTCGAGTATTTAAAAATGGAAAACTTTTCAACGTGCGCGCGGCCAAAAACTACGCGTCGTATATGATTTATCGGAAATGGGCGTGATGTATGCACGCGCGCGTTATTGTGTATACAGCGCGAGGACGGGCGTACCGTGCCCGTCGCGTATAGATACGTTTCCCCCCGGACCGAAACGGACCCGAATAGAACCGATTCGTTACGACGACGTTTTATTGCGTTAAATCTGTTTCCGTAGAAAAGTTCCCAGGAAGCGAAAAAAAAAAAACAAACTGTTTTGCAAAATCGTCTGCATTTCAACACGCCTTTGCTTACCAGTTTACGCTCATCGTGTTTCTGATTATTTTGATATCGAAAACGTATTTTTCGATTTTTAGCGGTATACGCGCCCTTTTAACGAAACACCATCGAGATATAGCAGAGTGCTCGAGTCGATTTCGTATAGTTTTCGATATCACGAGTGAAAAATTTGATTTTAAAAAGATCACACGCACACTCGTTGAATTCAAACAAAAATTTGACAAAAAAAAAAAAAAATGCCAAAAATTGACATAAGCCTTTTTCCCAGGGTTAAATACTCGTCGGTGTACAGCTGCACTGCAGTGACGTGTCCAGGAACTTTGGACGGTAAAAAATAATAGCGAAAAAAGCCGTAGAAACTATTTCGCTATATTCTAACCCGACGGCGGGAATCGAAAAAGCCAATTGTCATTCGACAAATCGCGTTTTTCTTAGTTCGTAATCGGGACCGCAGCAATAAGTACGTTTCGAAATCAAACAGCTCGACAAGTATTCATAGTTTTTGTTCTTCCGAGCCTGCAGCCGCGGCTCGCGTTCGTAGATGTCGTTCTCGACCCGCTTTCCACACGGTGAAATTATGTACGCGCAGTTCATCGTATAACGCGTTATCGTTTAGAACGACGTGTTTTCCAAATTCTTTTTCATTCTATGTTCATCCCCCTCCCCACCCCATTGTAGATTTTCAACAGTATCACACCTCCCCCTATATTAGTTAAAAATACCAGGATAAATCGTTTTTAATTCAAGATATTACGGTAAATCCGCACATTTTATAATTTATTCTTGTCGCCGCCGCACGTTAACCCGCACCCCCGTCGCGCGTACAACATTATCGTATCGCGTAATCGAATCGACCCGGTCGAAATCGTTACGCGACGTTAAACGTTTTTTTTTATTATTATTATTGTTGTCGCTGATTTTTTTTTAACATCCGATAATTGCCATCGCGACCGCGAACACACAATGTTTACGGCGCACAGGCGCGGCCCCGAATCGACCGGGTCCGCGGCGACGGTCGCCCATCGAAACGGCCGAAACCGTGCCGCGCGTCAGGATATGGTCGCGCGAAACGCGAAAACCACCGAGGACGTTCCGTGGCCAATGCACGCGCAGACCGCACGCGGGAAACGACTCGGCGTTCCGTCATGTTGTTACACGCGCGGTATCGGCGCGCAACTCCATCCGCGCGTACGGACCGATCGGTCGCCCGGGCTCGCGGACGAATTCGAACCGCGCAAGTAACGTATGCTGTACACGGGCTATCGGCGGCCACGCGCGGGGAGTCGGTGAGAGGTAGGATTCTCCACACTCCCCCCCCGCCACGGCGGCTCATAAACGCGACGAAACACGGACAGTGTCCGACACCGAGCCTCATGAACCCCGGCCGATTTCCCGTTGGAAAAGCTCGCAGTGTCGGTTAGAAATCGGCTTTTGCTTTTTTTCTCGTCACATCCCCTACCGTCTATTACGATAAACCGTACGCATTGTTCGAAACGCACGGGACGCGGCCGTTTCCCGACCGCGCGGTTACGGGCGACACCGTCGAACGCCCGTAGATGTCCGCCCCGCGCAGCCGACAGTGTTTCACGCACATACGCTTGTAACGTACGATATCGTTACCGCACGAAGGCGATAAACAATCTTCTTCTTCTTGTATCGGACGGGCGGCAACGGCAACGGTTACGCGCGATACGCCGTAACAGTGATTATTGCAATCGCGTGTCCGCGTTGTAAAACCGGAAAACGCGTTGTCCGCTACCCCCCGCGCGGTTTTCGGACGGCCGGCACGCCACGGCCGTCGCGAATTTCGCGGACGATCGGACGTCACCGGATCGCTGCGCACCGGTTCGCGACGGACCGGCGGCACCGCGGGCGCCGTCGCTTATCGCCGTCGTTTCTGCCGCGACTCCGACGCGTTATTGTTACTGTCGTCGTCGCCGCCGTTTTAATAAAAGCCGCTGCGCGTTTCGTTATTATTAATACCGTCGAGACCGCGCGCGTTTGAACGTAAGCCAATCGCCACGAATCACGCGGGTCGGTGTTGTATTTGCTGCGCGCGGCCGTATCGCGATGTTGTAACGGTGGCTGCTGCGCGTGCATTAGAACGCGCGGCGATAGTAATGACAACAGTAACAACGCGGACGAGCGACGGTTCCGATAACAGTTTATGAAAACGCGCGCGTGTCCGATCGGACACGCGCGCGTGTTATTGAGCGGCCGCGGTGAACAGCGCGGTTTTTCTCCGGTCCCGTCTCGGCCCGCGAACGCCGGCGCCGGCGCCCCGTCACTGTTGCATCACGCGTCACCGGTTACCCGTGACGGGAAAACGCCCTGTTCCCCCTGGTCCCCATCGGCGTACACGACGCGTTCGTCGCGCGCACGCATTATCACAATACATCTCCGGCGGTCCCCATCCACCCACCCGGGGAAGACGCTTTCGGTCGCGTTCGTACGGACCCCCGGGCGAAGGCCCGGTTCGGAATTCCGAATACTGTCCGTTCGTAAACGGCTCCGGCTTTGCGGCTACAACGCACGACGGCCCGTGCCGGCGAAAAATCGCGCGTACTGCTGTTTAAATTGTCCGCGTTATCGCGACGAAGCGACGGCGTTTTTTAGGCGAAAAAGATTTCCGCGCCGCGGGCACCGTTCGACGGGTGCGCAGTGAGCCCCCACGGCCGGTCGGCAGCGCAAGACTCTGCGGGTTCACAACCAACGTTTACGGTTGTTGATCCGCGAACAAGAGTAGCGGCACGAAGTAAGCATGTCGCGCATGGAAAATTCCACGGGCTTACGCCGACCTTAGACCGGAAAAACAAAAGGGACTTATTAAATATTGCGCACCGGACGATAGCATCGACTCGCGCCCGTTTTCCCCGATCCATTAATTATTTATCGACATTATACCGCAGGCACGCACGGTCGAACCGCGTATCGTTTCCGGTGTTGTACCGTACGAAAAATACCCGCGCGTTAAGTGTATTATCCGGGCGTAATGTAATATATTATTACATTATAAGTCGTACCGCCGGACGAACGGCAGTGACACTTTAGCGAATGTACGCAAATGCCGGGTAATCGGCGGCTTTGAATGTTTCGCATAATTCGCCGCAACGTCGCGCGTTACGATTTTTCCCACACGCAAAACTGTCACTTTCGAGACACGGTTCGGCTGGAAAAATGTCGCGTAACGGCATTCTACGGCCGGGTATGCGACAGCACAAAGACGCGTCTCAGCATTGCCGGTGCTCAGGTGGGAAACCGCGCTGCGTTAGTCGTTATTTCGGGCGGGGACCCGGGGACGATCGACGGGCGACCGGATATTTTGTCTCGAATATTCGATATAAACGGGAAATAGTTCCGGTGCGCGCGATAGACGGACGGCGAAATATTGCGCGGACAGGGTATCGGAAATCCGTGTTTTTTCTCGAGGCTCGCGTTCGGCGTTCGCGCGGTTCGATCCGAACTACGTGTAATGTCATAGCGTCGTGCTGTGCCGCGGCGACGGCGACGAGGCATAAAGTCGGCCGCGTCATTAATAATTCACTCCGTACAAGTTTCAATCCGTCTGCACCGCCGACGCCGCGCGATTATACGAACCGCCGCCGCCGCCACCGCCGCCACCGCGAATAACAATAACCGGCGTACAGGTATTATACGCGGTGCATGCGTCCCAAAGTCAATAACGATGCTGTACCGTATGCGCGCATATTAACGAGTTTCGTTTACGGACCGCGATCGTTTGCACGCGGACGGTGTTGCGTTACGATCCGTTTCCGATCGCGGTAGAAAAAAAAAAAAAAACCCGCGATGGCGGGCAGTTTCTTTTTACCGCGCGCGCGCGTCCCAACCGTTTTGCGTAAACGCGCGTAAACTTGGTACATGTGGCGTGTGGTCAAATAAGGGGGGACAAAGAAACGTATAACTCATCGATAAAACGCGCGGATATCGGCGATTTTGCCGGACCGCCGACCGGGCGCCGACAAACCGTCGCCGAAATTCATTTTCGATTCGGAGTGAGATTTCCGGCCGAAAACCGACCGTTCGCCGACCGACAAACACGCAGTAACGCGGCCGTTGCGATTTTCTTCCTCGAAAACCTCACGTATCACGCATGTATCACAACAGGTGTTGGACAATTAATTACTATTCGCGGGGAGTGGAAGCTTTTTCGTACGGTCGTCCATAGTCCCCAACCGGATCCGCCGCCGGACACTTGACTCCGGTTCGACGTACGCAGTGTGTCGGTGCGCGACGATAATTGTCCGGTCCGCGGAATCGCGTCTCGAAAGCGTACGCAATTACCGTGACGGTTTCGCACGATATTGTCGCGTACACGGGTGTACGGTGCGCGAAACGTCTCGGGTTTATTTATTCGCCGTGTGTGTGTGTGGGGTGTTTTTGGGGAAAGACTACACGCGTGCGGGTATCGGTACACGGCGTAATAGTGTACGATGTATTGCGCGCGGCCGTATACGTGTGCGTGCGATATACGAAGCGTGTATTACACAATACATTATACGCGGATACGGATCGATACCGTGTGTGGGGAAGGCCGCGGGGTGTCGCGGGGAGACGACGGTAAAAATACGTATGCCGGTCACGGGGTGGGGTTGGGTGGGGGGGAAACGATATATCGAGGAGGAGTCTGTGCCGATAAAACGGGGTGTGGTGTTCGAGGGAAAATCGGTACGTGGGTGGAGCGATCGGAAACCCGTTGGGCGCGTCGGCCGCCGCCGATATCGATGAGAGAACGAGCGCGCGCCGGGGTGGCGGCGGCGTACGGGCCGCGGGCGGACGGCACACGCACTGCACACGACCGCCGCCGTCGTGTGCGTGGTACCTGACCGCCGCCCGCCGCCCGTCGCGGTATAAAACATAATATAATGCGGTCCCCTCTCCGCCCGGCCGTTGCCCCGTCGGCGGCGGCGGCGGTGGCGGCGGCGTGCGGTACGGTACGGTCCGCAGTAGCAGCAGTCGTAGTAGTCGTCGTCGTCGTCGTCGTCGTCGCCGTCGCCGTAGCGGGCGGCCGCGGCGGACGCGGCGGTAGGGGAAAAAAGCGCCGTCATGCGCCGCGCGTTCACGGCCGCCGCCGCCGCCGCCGCCGCCGCAGACCGATTGATCGGAATCGGTCGCGTCATCGGAGGCCACCAATAATAGCCCGAGCGAGTATCGGCGGCGGCGGCCGCGGGCGGAACGTTTTGTACCGACGCGACGCCGCCGCCGCCGCCGCCGATAACCGTTCGATCCCGTCGGCGGCGGGCGGCCGCGCGCGGCGTCCGCGACGGGACGAGGGGGGAGGGCAGGCGCGACCTTTTCCCGCGCCGACGCTTTTATATTGTATTTTCGTGTATTCCGGGCGGCACAGATAAATTTATCATCCGTATCGACGGTTTTCCAATACATGCTTGACGGCGCGCGCAACGCCACCGCGCCGCGCCGCAATAACAATACGCCGACCGAACGGCCGGCCCGCCGCCGCCGCCGCACACGTGTGGCGTCAAACCTCCCGGCGAGACGCAAAACGTATTGTACGTTTATGTCTACGCCGGTACAATAATAATATCGCGCACGCACACGCGTGCCGTATGATAATAGTATTGTTATTGTTATTGTTGTTGTTGTTGTTGTTGTTGTTTGTAGTGGCGGTTGGCGTTTCTCGCGCGCGCACAGACGCGAATCTCCGCGCGACAAACGCGTGCCGAAACACGTGCGCCCGCGTGTTTAACAGTCGAGTTTTCAGACACGTTTTATATTCGTTTCCGGTGAGATCTTCTTTAATTTTTTTTTTCTGCTCCCGGTTTTTCGGTCCGTTTTTTAATCTCTTTCGGTACCTGCATGCACCAGTATGCCTACGCAGTCGGTGGGTAATAATATTAATAATGAAAAAAAAAAATAATAATAATAATAATAATAAAAAATCGTCATATTATTGCAGCGTAATAATGTATTTATAATTCAATATGACGCGGTATTATTCGCGGCGTTTAATATGAAAAAAAAAAAAAAAAACGAAATTATATTTTTTCACGCCCGTCAATCACGCGGGCACAAAAATTACGCGTCGTATACGAAAGGCGTCTCGTATATGAGGGGAAAAAAAAAAGAAATAATTTTTATGTGTTTTCATCGTTCGTTACTGCGGTAATGCGATACGCGCGCGCACACAGACAATACGTACAATATTATAAAACGCGGCGGTCCCGTCGCTGTTCGTCCGCGTGTAGGATTCCGCAGCGCGCGCACAACACGAGCGGCTTTTCGAGACACGCGGCAAATCCCGCGTCGACAGAAACTCAACCTACGGAACGCGGACACGCAAACGGGCCGTAGCGGCTCCGGGGGCTTAGCTGGCGCCCCCCTCCCCCCGGAAATGTCGACCGTTCCCACCCCCCGCACCTCCGCACCGTGAAATCTTTCCGTTTTTTTCTCTCTCCGACACGTCCGTTGGACCGGACGTTTCCAAAGACGCGCAGTCAATCGACGACGCGACATCTCGCGGTAAACCAAATCGTGCGGAGGCTTCAACGCACACCTGTTCCGGAGGGGGGGAGGGTTATTTCGTGTGAATGCCCCAGTTCCGGTCTGTATATAGACGGGACCTCGGCCTCCGCGAATCTCAAACGCTATTTGCGACTGCGAGTCCGTGTCAACGAATGGGTTCTCGGCGTGCGTCGCGATTGTCAGTGGTGTGCAGAGACGCGTTCGCTCGAACGCATAAGTCCGCGAAAACCGCCGCTCTGATTTTTGAGAGACTCGATCTTTGGGAACGTGTGCCATTAAACGCCGCGTGTTTTGGAAAATTCGGGAAACAGAAAAATCCTCGAAACCCGTTAGTCCCAACACGGTAATGATTAACGCGATAGTATTGCAGCGCGTCATGCACATAATAATATTGGTAAACTTGAAATCTTTTCGGTTGCGTATTTTTTGCAAACCGCTTGGTCCGAACGGGGATGCGGTCCGTGTATGTACGCGTGAATATTCTTTTTCAATTAACCAATTTAATAGGAAATGTACATGATGTATTCGATTTCAAAAATAAAATCGTTTTTTAATTCCTCTGAAAAAGTCACATTTGATAGTTGATTCGTACATATATATATATACACACACTATTATAATATACGTTTCCTAGTACGGACGATGAACGTATACGAAAACAAAAAAATCAATTTGATAAAAAAAAAACACGATATTTATAATAATAGGTTATTATATACCGAGTGATCCATTTGAGTGGGCACACTCATTATCTCGGAAAGTGTATTAACTTTTTCCGTAATTTGTTTTCCAGAACGTCGTGCAACGTACCGCCACACAAATGATACACCACTAATCTCTTCCAACCCAAATTGTCTGTATTATTAACACTAACCTTTATTTTAACTAATACTCCGTCTAATTATGGAGATTTTACGATAGATTGCCATTTGAAAATCAACAGTAGTTAGTGGTTTTAAAACCACAAATAAGGGTGGCAAAAAAAAAAAAAAATAACGTACACATAAAATTGTAGAGCCGCCTGTATCTCAAATGTTCTAGAAAAAAAATTCCCGAAAAAGTTAATACTTTCCGAGATAATGAGTGTGCCCACTTAAACGGATCACAGCTGGTGCGTATAGAGGGTTTTCACACAGGCGGGCCTCCCTCCTCGGTGCGCAGTTTCGCGTTTTTGTTTCCGTAGTTGTGTTATTTATTGTAAAAAACTAATATTACGCGCATTGTGATTAATGCTTTATTTAAATGAATACGTAAAAAAATAACAATAATAGTATATATAGGTAAGTATATACGGGTAAAAGGTTAAAATACGCGATGTATTAATATTTAACGATAGAAATAACCAAACCGCGTGTGCATTGTGTGCGTACGGTATTGGCGATGGGTATATGTCATGTTTGTGTGTGTGTGTGTGTGTGTATGTATACGATATTCGCAGGAGCTTTAGACTTTTGGAACGAAATCAAATCGCTCGAGAAAACGCGTATTTAAAAAAAAAAAAATAAACCTAAAAAAACAAGACTATAATGTATAATAATACCTGTACGTACCTGTACTTTACTGTATTTTTAAATGCCAACATTTCGGTACATATTTATACATTTGTATATACGCGTGTCGCCGACGGACTGTCGAAACTTGTTTTTAGGCCGCGCGTCTTACGCGCGCGAAAACTCGATTTAGACCGTTACGCGCGTTCGTTCGACCGGGACGGGACGGGGGGGGGTCCAGGGGGTATTGACCCCCACCCCCTATCCCGCTCCCAGACGACACCGATATGTGATTTCTATAGAAAAAAAAAAAAAGTCGTCCAAAAAAAGAGACGTCCGCTATTAATAGATCTTACCTTTTAAATACGTATACGATTTTTCTGCAGGACTCCTACCAGAAAAACGTCAGAAATCCGCCACCGTATTCTCGCGTGCGTATTGTATATTATTATTATTATTATTATATGATCGTGAGCGGCGAAAGAATATCCGATATTTTTAGACAGTCGTCAAACCGTGCGCTGTGGTTTACCGTGTACGTGTACGTGTACAATGTGTATGTTGCATCCTGCATCGGTGAAATTACCAAATTCATGAAATCACACGTTATGTTTATACTTTTCGTTCATTCGTGCCGTCGGTCCCTACGTTTAGTCCCTATATCCGGGACGGGAAACTCAAATTTACTAGAGGGCCAATTAGTAGAAATTAAAAATATAGTGGGTCAGAGCATAGAGAGCAAGAAAAAAAAAAAAAAACTTTCAATAGTTTCAAATATACAATCATAGTATTTATTTTGAATAATTTGTACAATTATTGTTTAATGTGAGATTTAAGGATGTGTATGTAGTTGCAGATCAGCAAAATTCGTTTCTATTTCTGGAATGAAACCACGCGTAATAGTCGACTTCGTTCCAAACATTTCATTGCCAATTTTCAATGCAAAATATCGTAAAAATTGGTAATTACTTTTAAACTGGTAATATTTTCAAAAATGGCGCACAATCAATCTCTTTTGTAGATGGAAATGAATCTGGTCGCAACTCGCATAATTTTAAATGAAGTGAAGCGTCTTGTTTTTCAATTTAAACTGCCATAGAAATTATTAAATAAATTTGTTTAAAGATTTATTTACGAACTACGTAATAAATAAATCAATTACAGATAAACGCTAAAATTGTATGAAGTAATTTGAAATCGTAACACGGGTCAGACTGGAAATGTTCGCGGGCCCATCCCTGGCCTAGATAATCAAACCTAAAGGGATAAGAACGTCATCGTCCATGCGGTTTGCACGTTGGTCACGTCCGAACCGTATCGGTCTGTTTTCTCTCGTTTCGTCCATTGTCGAAGCCGCGCGGACAGAAATATTACGAAAAAAAATCAAAAAAACCCTCGTCGATTTTAGCCGGTTTATAAACGACCGAAACTCGCGTACGCGTTTTCCTTTATCGTGTCGACGTATATGGCGCGCGTATAATAATTATGTATAATGTTATGTACAAACTCGGAACCAGACGTTAAAATTTAAATATCGTTTTCCTCCGTCGCATACGCAGTTTCCCGTTGAATTATTAACGTTCGGCGGGCGATTTATCGCGCGTAAAACAACCCGCGGGGACGATCGGCGGGCGAGAAA
Source organism: Cinara cedri (assembly GCA_902439185.1). NCBI lineage: Eukaryota > Metazoa > Arthropoda > Insecta > Hemiptera > Aphididae > Cinara > Cinara cedri. The sequence goes on from CABPRJ010001426.1 coordinate 3,327,804, forward strand.
CCGGGCCGAGGAAAAAAATAACATACGTGGACACCGACATAAAAAATATATCGTGTGAAATATAAAATCAACCGTATATAATGCGCGATTATACCGGATGATCCGTTTAAGTGAGCACAATCATTGTATCGGAAAGTATTAACGTTTTTTCAAATTTGTTTTCCAGAACATTTAAGAAACAAGCTGCTCTACAATTTTTCATATTTATATTGTTTCTCGTCGATCTTATTTGCGAGGGTACAACCATTACTTCATTTTGATTTTCAAATGCAGCCTCTAATAAAAAGTCCATAAATAGATTATGGATGGTATTAGTTAACATACATTTTAGTGTTGAAATTTTTCATTTGATTTCGGTCAGTCTGTTGGCGAGATATTCCACTGTAAAGGATGGGTTTGAGGAAAATAGCGCAGTATCATTTATGCGGCGGTACTGCGTGCAGCGCGGTAATAGTGCACAATGTTAATATTGCACACTCTAATATTCGATTGTTTTACAATGACGGTTGTATTTCCATAATATTCCCAATTTAGTTTTCGCAAAATATTCGGAGTGTTTTACACGACGTGGTGTTAAAAAAAAAAAAAAATTACTGTTAAGTTTAGATATGATACGGTATATTTTCAAGTCCGTTATCTGTCTGACAGACGTCACAAGTCCGGTATCGAATTTATCCAAGACCTTGTGTATTATTATTATATAGTGGTGAAATTGACGGTCCCAGGCTTCTTGAGCGAATATCGCCTTTCGAGTCCGCGGAGCCTGTACACCGGCGGGTCACGGGAGTTACGGTGAAATCGAATTTCTTGCCAAACGACCCTATTATTCGAATTATGAAAGCCGCCAACACGTCTGTAACGACCTTTTGTTTTGCGCACGTTTCATACATATAGTTAAGCGGTGGACCGGCACAATGGAACGTTTATACACGTTCAGTACACATACGCGCGATATTTTTCTTTTCTCGTATACCGCCGCAGCTATTATGGGTATCTGTGTAAATGCTGGAAACCGTCTATTATGACGAATAAAAAATGTAGAAATAAAAAAAAAAAAAACAACCAACGTAAAAACCGTACTTTGCCGCGGTGCGAGAAACCTATATACACGGTTTAATATATTATCATTATTGTACGTTAACCGCGCGCAAGCGTCGATATTATACAAATTTACCATTCGTTTCGCCGTTGTCGTTTGTTGCGCGCGCGTTATAATAAAACGAAAAACCCCGGTAATATACATTTTTTTTAAAGGCGTATAGAGTGTAGAAAAAAAAAAAAATAAAAATATTTGTGAAATAATAACCGCCGTCGCCCGGTCGCGTATTAGCGTTTCGGGATCCGTTTCGACACCCGCGTCGCCCCGTCCATTATCGGGGCCTTCGGGAAACGAACGGTCGTGTTACGTTAAACGTGCGATTTTCGGACGAAACCGATGTCGCGCCCGCCCCTCCTCGGCCGCAGACGACAATTACGGTGCCGCGCGGAGAAAAAAAAAAAAAAAAAAGGGATCGTCGAGGCGTTTTCCCCCCCCCCTCCTCCCCCGCGGGTCGATAGTTATTTAGCGATCCCGAAATCGGCGGTCCGGCCCGGACGCCCGTATCGAAACGGACCAATCGCGGAACGATAATTACGATGCATCGGCGCCGTAACGGACACCCGGAACGCTGGTCACGCCGCCCGGCCGTACGTCCGAACCGTTATTAATATAAACAGACGCGCGCGCGGCAACGTAAAAACGGCGCGGTACGTACAACAATAATAATAATATAGTTACGATATTTCTGGCGGACATTTTTTTTTCGCGCCGTCTCGCACACGCCGCACACGTATACGGGTATAATAATATATTATACGGCGTGTTGTATATATTTATATATGTATACGGGGATATTATGTATTATTATGTACACGGTCGAGACGCGCGAATACATACATACATATATATATATATATCTATACACCGGCAGAAGAACAATGGGACTTAACGATTTTTTCGCTGCGAAATAAAAACCTATACTACACACACACTCACACACACACACACACACACACACAATATATATATATATATATATATATAAAGACGGTCGCGGAAGGTTTATATATATATATAATATTTGATTAAAAAAGAAAAAAAAAAAATTTGAACGTGACCCGCGGTGTCGACCCCCCTCCACCCGCCGTACCCGGTTCTGGTCTTTTCAAAATTGCGGTCCGCCCGCTATCGATCCGTCCACCGAGGGGGTGGGGGGGGGCAGTATGCTCTCCCCGGCCGTGCGTATACTCGCGGACCTATACACGTATACATCGTCTCTTCAACGTCATCATCCTCTTCGCCTACACGCACGCGCGCACGCACGCACGCACGCACACACGCGCGCGCGCCGCGGGCGCGCTCACACACGTATATTTTTGTGCACGTATATGTGTACACGCGTACGGTTCGCTCGTATATCACATTATATTGACGTCTTTTGTTTTTTTCCTTTATTCTTCGTTTTCCGTCTCCGCAGACACTGCGCCCGCGTCATAACATACGTTTCGCCGGCCCTCACCTCTGCCGCTCGTTCGAGCATTTTTTTTTTTTTTTTTCCCACGCCGATTGTTTAGCGAGCGATCACCACGGATTTGCACGCATTTATCTCCGTGATTTTCGCGATTTTAATTTATCGGCAGTACATATCAGAGAAAGGTTTCTCCGGGTCCACTCCTCCTCCTCCTCCTCCTCCATCCCCCCACCACCACCAAATGGTTTTACCGGTATAACGCCTGAACGTTGAGCACACGGATCGCTGCGATGGGCATTACACGTTCATGGTCATCACACGCTTGATACGTATAAAATTGAAAACAAAAAGTGGAAATATTTTCGTACGACGGATGGGATGGGGTTAAATACGGTTTCGCCCGAGTATGAATACGTGGGCATGAAGGTTGACATTTCTAACAACCGTCGACTCAGTTTTCTGACATCCTAAAATGCAGCGTTTTCAATACGGTCCAGTGTAAAGGAAACGTTCGTCCGGGACTTTCGGCCGGAGAAACTGCAGGAAACGTACCCATACACCCGGTTAACAGTGGGCATGCATGGCACGCGAACACGGTCGTCGAGGACGGGCATGCGACTACAGCCGCCCAAGCCCATCGCCAACCCTACGGTTGGGCCGCCGCACGGCGTGCGTCGCATTTGAATTTCGGTTTTGGCGGGCGAACGTCACTGTAACAAACCGGTATACATACTATACACTCGTGTACACACGCGTGCGAGACCGCGTGCGAGATTATAAGTATACGTATACAGGTTCACGCGGGCGCGCCTTACCGTATTTATTATAATATTCTATCGGAAGATTCATCCGACGAGAAGACGGCAAGCGAAGGAGTATGTAATGCCAAGTATATACGGTGTGTACGAAGAGCTAATATTATATTACGTGTACTCGGGGGATCGGGGTAGACGGGGAGGGTAGGCGAATATTTCGAACCGTATATTATTATTATTATTATTATAATTTATTGCACTCGGGCGGATTATCCGCACGGCGACGACTATACACACACGATTCGTAACGAACCGGAAAAGTCGTAATCGGTCTGGCAAATTAGAATATTATTATAATAATGCGTATGCGCGCACACCCGGCTATATGCGCGTGTAAGCGAGAGATCCGTCAGACTGGAAATTAATATCGTATAAGTGCCTAAATGCATATACGTTTAAAGTCTGCGGCGGCAGAGTCCGTCAGGTGTGTATAAATAGTGCGATGGCGGCGAAGGACTGGCCGCGTCGTCGCATCGGGCCGTTGATGAAATAACCGTTTTCGCGTAATCACCGTCGCACGTGTTATACACTCGTACTCACTATGCGTGTGGGGGGAGGGGGGTGGGGGGCATAGGTAAAGTGCACGGGCACGCGCACCTAAACGGTTTAAACGAACGTTTAATCACGGACGGCCGAACCGAATTTCCCGTCGTCCCGCGAACGTCACAGCCGAACCGACGACCGGTCCCGATCGAAAAACTATTGTACTCTCGGGTAAGCCCGGGTCAAGATGTGTACGTGCACCGGGGCCGGACTTTTCGACGGGGCTCTCGTCGAAAGGCCCGTAAACGTACAACGAACGAAAATCTTACTGATCAATATGTTTTGACAGATGGTAAATAATAGATGGTACGTAGACATCGCACATGGATCTAAATTCAAAAGCCGCAAGTGTTATTTAAACGAATAAATAACATAAGTAACGTTTAACAAAGTTACCAGTAATTTTTACTGTGATATAATTATACGAATAAGTCGTCATCAAGCAACGAAAAAATATTAAAATATCCATAGTACAAAGTTAATTGTTAAATGCATACATAAAGATCACACTGTGGCGAAAATTGAGGCCTTGGCGGTCCGGTGTTCTGAGGGCCACGGCCCTCCCTTAACCTATCCTTAATCCGGACTTATGTACGTGATCGAGCTATCGATGATCAGTCGTCTATTTCGCACAATCTGCGGTATTCGCTTTATTGGTTTTGGGGTTTTGAGGTCCCAGAAGAGGTTCTTTTCGACCCCGTCTCCGTCCTCTGATTTATACAGTTATTTTTTTTTAAAAATTTAATTACCTAACCGTCTATCTTTTCCGAACTCTATTACTCTGCAAGTTTCTTCCGCCGTCACTAAATTACTCAGGTTTTTTTTTTCAGACTTGCTCTATATCCTTTCAGTTTCGCACGCCTAGTAATTTTATATAGATCTGTTTCCGTCACATCGATCCACCTCTTCCTTCCAGCTACCTGCCGTCCAATACTACTCTTAAATTGCTGTATCCTCACTACGCTTCATAGTATGAAATTATTTACGGATTATTCAAATTTACACATTTCACTATTTTCATATTAAAACTGCAGGTATTTTTTGTACTAAATACACGGAGCTTCGGAGCCACAGCTCACATAGAAAATATTACGTTAGGGCTCCAAGGGTCTTATATACTAATGCAAAATATCTTGTATGCCGGAGATTATGAAAAATATTTATTTTTAACGCATATACACGCAAGTTTTCCACCGAAAATTAAAAACCGTTGATAAAAATATCAATAGATAATGTATAGTTTCTGTCGAAATCACTATATTATTAATATAAAATGTAGGCTCTCGTGACGCTAAAGACAGAATTATAATTTTATTATGACGACTACGTATAAACTATAATATTATAATTCGTATATAAAGTATAATTATGTTATTATCTACTCTAAATTATTAATAAACGAAATTAATAACGTTTTAGCGTTCTGAAAAAAAAAAAAAACTGCCGTATATTGTAAATATATGTAAATGTGATAATATTATAATTAATTTTGTATACAAAAAAAAAAAACAACGTAAATTTTACGATGAATGCGTATAATGTATATCCTTATATAATATAATCAACCGTTGGGTCGTATGCTGAAATAATATGCTCGCCTAGGGATTTGGGTTTTCCCCAGCGACTTTGCGTTTCCGCCGGAAACGGAATCTGCTGTTATATCGACGCGACGGCGAATGGTACGGTTAAAAGCGAAAAGCGAAAACTTAACCTGTAAAAAAATTCGGTAAAAATACCTCACAAGTCCTATATCATAAACCGTATGAAATAGTACAGGGAAAAGAACCAGAAACGTCAATCTGAGAAAAACGCCTTTTTAACATCGGAACTGAGCAAATTTTTTTCTTTACAAGGTAAAAAGTTCGGATTAAGTAAAGTATTAAACTTTGAAACACTGTATAACTTACTACAACACAATAATGTCATTATATTAACACTTGTCTGATTCTTTTCCAGTTCAGCATCAATTGACTTAGTTGTTATTTTCCCCGTAGGCTTAACTCCCGGGCTCTGGCGTTCATTACTTTCGACTAATTATCTGGTTTTTACGCCGGTTCAAGCGCGAAAACGATACGGTAAGTCAATTTCAACCCATAAACAAAAAAACGTATTAAAAAATATTCTTAGCCGCAACAAGTATATACCTGTCCTCGGTTTCATTCACAACATTATATAACTCCAAGCACTTTGTGTTTACAATATTGCCGATAAAAATAAACGAAAGCTCCCAGTTTCAGGATTTTCACCGGCCCAAAGCGCATAAAACCCACGCAAATTCAATAATTAAAAACGAGTGTAATTTTGTGATATTTCCTAGGTAGCACGCCGGCGGTTCGATCCGGACCCGTCATCGGATGTCCCCATACGAAATTTGATGACTATCGGAAATCAAGCCGACGATATTATTGACGTAATGCACTAAATTATTTATTTACACCTATATTATACGCACGATATTGTACACTCTGGTAGATATAATTTTATAATTATCCGAACACCTAAACGCGTGTAGAAATAAAATGTTTAAAAAAAAAAATCACGACCCCTTCCCCTGGCGCTGCATAAATATGCGGGGTGATTCCCAAAGCGTGCTCATTCTATTTTTTTTGTTTAAATTTTGCATAATATATTAAAATTTTGATTTTAGGAATTTTCAAGTGCATAGTTAAAGCATTCGATATTTTCGAATACTTAGATTTTGCACAACACGGAGCACTAATAAAACGCCGCGCTTCGTGCCGCCACACAAATGATAATCTACTACGCTCCTTATACCTAAACTTAAAAGTGGAATATCTCGTCAACCGGTTAACTGAAATCAAAAATGTCAGCACCAAAATGTATTTGAAGTAATCGCCCGTCTATTTGTGTAGTTTTTATAATATAGGTTCTCATTTGGACAACCAAAGTCGGTATTGCCGCACGATACGCTCTAAATGTTGTGGAAGATCCACGTATTCGAAAATATCGGCTTTAAATTAAAACGAAAAAATGAACGAAGCACGCTATACAAAAACCGACTCTGCCGTTAACCTTGATCCTTCGGTTTTATGATATAAAATAAGATCCGATAATGGGTTTCTGCAGTGTACGAGGTTATAGCGATATAATAAAGGTTAACGTCATTATAATATCGTATTAATTAAACCGTTTCGCGATTTTAACGTCGTAAATTAATACGCACGATGCCGTATTAATAATATACTTATATAATATAACATAGCGGTTAAACAAAACATCGGCTGCTGCAGTAAGTACGTGTTAATTATACTTGCGATTTGCGGTGCGTACGAGCCGAAAAACATATTAACATAACATATAATAATATAAAAGAACGACCCTCCGCCCCCGACTGTGCAACACGCGTATTGATAAGAAAAGTCGATAAAGTCGTCCGTATAGAAAACGCGTACCGCGTCTTCCTCTCTTTTCCGCGTGATAAAATGAAAAATGATTTCTTACTCCGCGACAAGCCATGGCCGTATAATACGCGGACGGAATCATTTTGATTTCATCGATACATAAATTGAATTCAAAAAAAAATTTAAAAATGTCGACAATTCAACTCGTTCCCAACGCCGAAGACGCGAAACGGACCACGATTTGAGATAAGTACCGGTTGCGCAACACGAGCCTTGACCTACAAACTGTCTCCCTGAAAGAGTTTTGGCGGTTAATTAAATTACCAATATCTGCACGATTTAACATATTTCAGCGCCTAAATCGTATCAAGATTTAAGTTATACGAGTATGTGCGTCCACAGTTATATCTTTAATCGAGGATTTCTATTAGTTCTGTACTACACAGAAATAGAAATGAGTTTTGTTTACGTATATTGTTATTTTTATCTATCCGCATGGAGCGCTAAGTGTCTGATTTTATATTTCTTTCAGGAGACTGCACTTTGTGGGACACTCAATAGAGCTCGTTGCGCAAATTGTATACTATCTTAAATCGAGGTGCGGCCCTAGTCGATTTCGAACAATTTATTGTCGACTCGATACACTGAAATTCGGTTCTTGGTGACTTGAAATCAAATTGATTACGATTATCCGGCTAGCATAATAATGGTAAACAGATAAATAAAAAAAAAAAATTAATTTAAGTTGGATGTAGATCCTGTAAATCGAACAAATTAACGTGACAATGTATAAATTAAATTATACATACGTACCTAATTGCAGTGTATTTATAGAGAGTAATAATTTTCTTCATCACTTATAATATTATAGAAGTAATCGAAAGCGACCGTTAAACCGGTCTTAAACTTACTCCGTCGAAATTTGAACTTAAAACGTCTATAAAAAAAACAACACACTGTACAGAGTGATCAACATAACGTAAGACGCTCACTATCTCGGAAAGTATTCTCAGAAAATTAATGAAATTAGTAGCTCTAATACGTTACTCTTTTTTGTTTTCACTCTTATTTTAGACGTTGAAACTTCTACCTGTTTTTAATTTTCAAATGGTGACCTTTATTAAAAATTTCATAAGTAGATGGATTGTAATTGGAGAGTAATGCATCTATCATTTTAGAGCTATTGGTTATTCTTAAAAAGCTAATTTCGAAAAAAAAAAAGGTATACTTCCCGAGATTTTGAGTGTCTTATGTTATATCTATAACCCTGTGTAACACTCGACTATTCTTTTAACAAACACCAAGTATAGGTGTACCTTATAATGAACTTCATATTAAATTTCTAAGCATTTCAGTTTGGTCAAATAATTTTATTCACACAATACCAAATATAAACTCAACTCGACCTCAATGCACCAACAATATCTAAAATTCTATAAAAAAAAAGATCTGATAACATTTTTTGATTCTAGTAAGATTTCTGGTAGAACAGTTATTAACAGACCAAAAAAAAAAAAAAACACACATCATAGTAGAACCGAACCAATACATTTCACGCTGAGCTCATAATCTAAAAACAAAAAGAGTTGTAATTTTTTCTTTCTCTTAAACTATATTATACTATTTTTTTTTTATTACTTTATTTACAATATTCGAAAATTATATATGAAATCCACCAACTTTCTTTTTTAATAATCTTCACACTGCGTTTTTCCATAACAATAATATACGAGTAATACAATATATTACATCGTATTAATCGCTTCACTTTATAACGTACGAGTATTTTTTAATTTTCTATTGTTCCGTTTCTTTACTTTTCACATTCTGTTAAGTGCACACACACACACACACACACACACACACACACACACAAAGTCGACATATATTATATTATATGTATTTATTTATCTATTTATTTCACGGCCCAAAGAGCAGAAACACACCGCGATAATGTACCTATAGAACGTAAATATACGTGTACAATAGTAGAAATACAAATAACATTATATAATAACAGTAGCTGTTGGTAGGTACCTGCCTACAATTAATTATAGAAAATGTAGAGTATTCGAATTAACGACCATACCATACAGAAAAAATTAAAAATTTCACGTATACTACTATAATATCATATTCTGCATATTTTATTGGATCAAACGACAACTACAATTTAGCGGGTATAGGCACACGGCGGATATAATATTATTATAATAGGTATACCATCCGCAGCAATCCATCCCCTATATAATACTAAAAAAAAAAAAAAGTACATATGTAAAATTAACGCTAAATCTTTTTGGGCGTCATACATAAAGCGGGTTACGAGTAGGTGTTGATATATTACTGTTGTACGGCTATATTATAATACACAATGTAGTCGGGCTAAATTATTGAAAATCATCATTGTTTTGGATACGGAACTCCCAAAAGTCGAATTATTTGAACGGAGAATGGAAATACAACCGCGATTCGAAAAATTCCTGTGTCGGTATGTTGAGTGTTTTAAAACCGATCGGACTGTTGCAATTATGTTTCGTAATAAAATATATAGTTACAGGCCCTTTAAGGCACAGTATAGGACGAGTCGACAATCCACTGCCGTCACTATAAACCGTTCAAATTTTAAACATAAACTTAAATATTGGTGTTAAAATAAATTATAAATAATAATAATAAAACAAAAAAATTAAAAACCATCGAATTTCTAAAATGTTGTGTTAATTATTATTAGGTACCTGTAGTAATAATTTACTGTTGTTGTATTCACTTTTAAATTATTTTAATATAAACACCGACCTAATTGTTTTATTATCGTTATAATTATTTACCTTTTGTTTTTATAATAGATGAGTTACGCATTGCTCTACGATTCGAGGTTATACCTCAGTGTACAGAAATGTCTAGTTATACTTCTCCATAATTTTTGTACTATGTAAATTTTTTACAAATAGAATAAAAAAATACACGTATATATATATATATATATTAAGCAGCTTTTTCCGCATTCCGCGCTCCTATCGACCACTTCAAGTCCGGCGCTCTGGCCGTCCGTCTTTGTCTTGACCGTTCTCCTGGGTTTCGTAGCGTTTGATAGTCTTTATCCGCTTGTAATCTGTCTTTTCCAATTCTTTATTTCTTCGTGGATTTGGGCTTATTTATATTATTATGGATAAAAACGGTTTAAATACAATTATTATTATCATAGTCTATCCTATAATTTATGACTTTTTATTGTTTTTTTTCCCGGCATTCTTTTCTGTACCTGTTCTAATAACGTATAGACATATTATTGTAGCGACACGCAAACTATTTACACATATTAAAATGCGCATTATACCTATATAATATATATATATAAATATATGCAGTGTTTGTTAGATATAGGTATGTATTGTGTTTGTCGAATTGTTTATTATTTTTTTTTTTTTGCTGATAAAATTAACAAAATATATTATTATATAGGCGATATTTGATTATTTTCGCGTATTTACGCGAATCGGCGACGCATTTTTCTATAAAAAAAAAAAAAAAAACCGCACGCAGCAACACGTCTTTTGCGCGCGCGGCCGCTCCGGCTCCGGCTCTTATCGTTAAAGACACCGGCGGCAATTTACGCATTTTATCACGCGTGCGTAATAATAATTCACCGCAGGCGTTTCGGCCAACCGTATCGATATAGGTGCCCGTATAGGTATGCGCCCGTGCGCGGCGTTCGACAATAAAATCTCGAATTACGGATTAATATATTAGAGAAAATCTAATAATTGCTCCGCACAATGCCGCAATGCCGCGATCGTGTCGGGCGTGCGGCGGCGTTAAACGGGGCGAATCCGCGGGCGCGCGCGAAAACATATCGTCCGAATCGCGCCGGGTCCGTCGCGTATCCTCAACGCGTGTATACGGAAAGCGAGTGTATCGGGCGAGTGGCCCGGGGGGAAATTGGCCATTGTACCGATGTAGGTTACATTATTATTCTTACTATTATTATTATTATTATTATTATTATACGTGCATATAATAGGCGTACCTATATACTTAACTCGGGCGCCTATAACGTACGTTTACGATGCACTTGTGCGTGCGCGCCGCGGCGAGTATGTGAACGGATGTCGTGGTGATTTGTGCGGAAAGATCGAAATCTAAAGATTAGGCGGGTGTACCTGCTCGCGAAGTAATTAGACCCAATTATATGCCCGTGCGTGCGGATACACGCCGAATCGCGACCGTTCATCATGTTTATGTATGTATATTATTTTCTTTTTACGGGTTTTTTTTTTTTTTTAGGCGTTCGCTAATTTTTATCGAAATAATATGTGACGCGCTCTCGCGTGCGAACGTAGCAAAAAAATTAAAAACCCATCCGACGATTATTGAGACCGCGCGGACGTATTTTCGACGTCGAGTGTAATCATCGGCTCACAGCGTCGGGTTAATTAAATAATACACATAGTTAACCGCTATCAATAAATAACAATATTGATTTCAAAATTCTGTCCGCCACCCCACCCCCTCCCCCTCCCCCGAAAATACCCGATAAGCTTTTTTTTTATTATCGATAATGTTAAATTAAAAATACGGTTGGTTAAAAAAATCCGAAACGATATTCGATTTAATAAAACTCCGGTTGATCGACGGCGTAGCTTGTCCGAAAATTAATTTTCTGAGAAACGCTGAAAATTCACGACGACGCCCACGTCGTCGCGCCAACGACCGAAGAGATTCGAGCGTCTCGAAATGGGGTTGGGGGAAACGTATAAATACAGTATAGTCGGAAATTTAATCGAACGATCTTCGCCGGGGACGGGGGAAAAAAATATTACGCGTAAACAACACCCCCGTAGAAATGTCGATTATTAATATTATACGAGTATTATACAGCCGCTTTTATTGTTGGATTTTTTCATTTTAAGATTACGGTTTTTTTTTTTCGTATCGGTTTTTCGTACACACGGCGTATTTGTGTTTACAAATACTATTGGCGGGATAATTATCATGCGGTATCGGAGAGGAACAAAAAACGAATTGAAACACCGGTGGCATTCCGATCGACTGCAGTATACTTATATATTATGATACGAGTATATATTATGCGTACACGCCCGCCGCAAAAACCGTGAGAAACTGAGACATAATATTCGGTGACGGTCTATATAATAGGTATTATTGAAAAATACCAATACCGAACCCGTTAAATTGTTCGGTTGTTTTTTTTTTTTTTATTGTTATTATTCTTAAGTTCTGACCGCGTTGCATTTCTTTTCTTATTTATATATTATGCCGCAGTCGTATACATTATTGTCGTACAGGTAGCCGAACGGGTTTCTTTTTTTTTTCTTTATATTTGTTCTTTAAATTACACGCGCGATAAATACACTATTCTTCTTCTACACCGTGACCGTGTCGTGTCGTGTTGTATAATACGAACCCCCTCCGAACCCCAACCCCCGCCGCCGCCAACGTCGCAAACAAATTCGATAATTGCCTGGAAATAAACTACGTTACCCATTCTATGTACGTTTAATCGGTAACCAGTAAACGAATTATTCGTGATATTATTATATTGTTTATGTCAATAGATTTTTTTTTCGAAATGAAATTACTCTTCGCACATTACATAAAATAACACGTCCTGAATGATTCGTCGTCGCACAGCCCGAAATGAAATTTCGGCTGAAATTCGGCATACAGATGGCTTTTATGACGTAGGCGTCCGCTATGAGAAAGGATTTTTAAAAGTTTAACCCCTGAGTGGGCGAAATAGGGGTTTTTCGGTATTTTCGGCACGCGAATATCTCATTGTTTAGTTATTAATTTTTCATACGGTTAACTTGGTGATACGGATGAAATTTAAAAAAAAAAAAAAAAAAAAATTGACCCGGGAAACGCCGGGACGGGACAGCTAGTATAATATCATAATATATACGTGTACATTTTTGAAATCATACTTATACAGGGTGTCCTACACTATTATCTGAATGTTAATAACTCTATATAGAACACCTTGTACACAGTAGCGTATCCAGTGGATGTGACTGGGCTCGCATCGATCGTGTTTGAGTATTTCCAGACCCTTCTGCCGTAGTTGTAGAAACGCGGTGCCAATTAGGACAAGTGATAATAATGTAACACGGGTGTTAATTATCGCGTAGAATGCAAGTCAAGTATCTATATAGACACGACTGTTTTAGATCCGGTGCGTATAGTGAAAAAGCTGTTTGTCTTACTATGATGTGTTTTTATGTTTTTTTCCGGAAAACACTTGGTTTGTAGAAATTCACTGATGCGAAAAGTTTACCCGGTCGTACTTGCATGTTGGTTTTTGGTTCCGAGTATAGCAAAGATATAGCATACATTCGTTTTATTAAGATGTGTTTTTTTCTTTCTTTTATACAACAAACACAGTTTTACGGTTACTGAAAATGCTCTCAACTTTCCATGTCATACCTTAATAGATGTACATTTGATGTATTGCTCGGTGGTACTTTATGCGCAACTTTTTTCTATATTCTAACACTTTCCAAAGAATTAATTTTACGGTTTTTTTTTCGAACCATTTATTTTTTGGTTAAGCAAACGATCTATTTTTCTCACGCATTAAATCAAAAGATGCGGAATTTCTATCCCGTGTTAATTTATTTATAATACATTTATGGAAATGATTTTGGCTGTTGACCCCTTATGGGTTCTTTTTTTCTCATTGTTGGTTGATTTTTTGGTCTATTTTGGGTTTCAAGGAAAAAACACGACCGACATTCCGATCAGAGTCGTCTATTCGTTTGAAATGATTCATCATCGTATAAAATATATAGGTACGTCGAAACATTACGAAAGTTATAAATTTTATATTTTTATGTACAAAACTAAATTATCCCGTACATTCTATACCTTTCTAAACTCTAACTACCCACCTACAACAATGAATGGGAGCAGGTATACATTTTCTATTCCATTGTTTATTTATTAGCCCACCTCCCTTTTGAAATTTCTAAATTCAGACACTGCACTCGTATAATAAATAAATACGATTTTGTATGACGTTCGTAAAATTCAATTAACGAACCGCTGCGTATAAAACATATAGTATACTATTACAGTCACAGATTCGATTTTCTAAAATAATACCATATTGTGTATACTCGCCATGTGCGGGTACTAATTTATTTCTTTATTGCAATATTTACTATACATTTATAACGAATATAATATACGGGCACTTAAACAACCGAAACAACTCGAATTTATACAACGCACAAAACGCCGTCCAATATGCGCACGTTGAAATAGCTATTAAAACGCGTTATAATATTAAACGGCGTTATGTTAAAATGCGATTTTCTAATAAACTGCAGTATATTTAATCGTTTTCTTCTTTTCCGACGGTTTCTAGGCCACTATATGAGGACCACCCCATCGTGCATTCAATTTTCCCCCACTGTCCTTTACCTTCCCATCCCCACAGTATATAATCCTTTTTTATTCCGTCCCCCAGTCTGGTTCTGGACCTTCCCCGGAAGTATTTTTCTTCACAGATATTCAATTCCATTAGACCGGCGTCACACTTGAAACGTATACATAATAATTGATAACACTTGCGGTTTTTCTTTAGTTCGGAATTCTATAGTTTTATGAGTGATTGTGTTTTAACGAATTCATTACTATTCGGTATATCGTTTATTATATACTATTGACGCGAAATAACGTTATCCGACATTATTGCAATACATTTTTCATCCGAAATGGACGTGTTGCACAATCCGGACGAATATTTCGACTTTTATACGAATCGTGGCTTTTTTGTTTATTTTGTTTTTTTTCTTATTTGATCCGACAGCAGTAAAGGGTCCGTTTTTCACAATACTTCCGCGTCGCTGTCACGAATCGCGGTTCAAATCCCACCGACAGTGATTTGATCCCGCGTGTTGATCTGCCGTTATTACAAATTCGACATCAATAACCTACTCGCGATCGTCGTTTTTCTGTGTCGGACTACACCGCAGGTAATATTCGATTGGTATGGCGAAAAAACGCACAGGGAAAGTACGGAAGTAGGGATGCATTCCTTACTCGAACATTCACGGCGTTCGAAAACATCGTACGAAATCGACGAACGGAAAAACTACAACGACGCGTCATAAATAATAATTTGTCGAATTCGAGCAGTTTTATAGCTGATACGGTATTATATTAATATTACTGACAATTAACGAGAAATATTACGATTTTGTAAAAGAAGAGAGACGTTGTCGGTGTAAAGTTTCCGTAAAAACCGAAACTATACTGCGCAGATTATAATATAATAATATTAATACGGTGAAACATCTTCCTTTTGCTGCAGATGCTGCGCAGCTCATCAACTCATATATATATATATATAAAAGAAAAATGTTTAACAGTCCTCGAGCACTTATATTTTATAATATTTCGACTAATTGAACGAAACTTGCCGGCAGGATAAAATATTCTATACAATATATAATACGTCGTATATCTATACAGAAGGAGAAAGTTCTTATAAGAGTATGTATAGATATATATAAATATACACAGTAATAATGCACAGCAGTTTTCTTATGTCTCGCTGCGTGTAATGTTTTGGGAAATGTTCGAGGTAAAAAATCGTAACGTTTGAAACTTCGGACCGAAGATATTATAATAGGTATAACTGGTGTCGGATACAGCTATATCCCGCAGTAGAGCGGTAATATCTGGCGATTATAAAAAAGAAAAAAAAGAAAAAATGAAAATAATAAAAATCTATTTTTTCGTTCCTTCGGAAATGTATACGAATTCGCTTGTTGTATACATACATACATTCGGTATAGTTGCGGGTTTTTTTTTTTTTTTTTTTTCACTAAAATAATACGAAACAACGCTTCGGGCTGACACTTATTTTAATAAAAAAAAAAAAAAAAAAAAAAAACACCGGTGGCGCCTGAAATATACGAAATGTCGTTGAGCCCCGGAAAATTGTAAGCATAATATACGTATATTTTTCAGAGGTGGGGGGAGGTGAAGAACGAGTGTATATACGTATAGGCGAGGGTGCGCGGCACGATGAGATAAATATACGAAAACGAATGTTTTTCTCTCTCTCTCTCTTGTTATCCGAAACCACTTAGGTTATAATTTATATATTATTATATAATGTCTTGTGCGCATATAGCATTATAGCAGTCGTCGTTGTTGTTTTCGTTGTTGTTGTTGTTGTTGTTGTTGTTGTTGTCATTGCCGTTTGAGATGTAGAGCGGGAGGGGAAAAAAAATAACATTTACGACTGTAAAGAAATACGATAATTGGTTAAAAGGGACCCCCGACGTATTATAATAAGTTTTTTTTTTTCCCATCTCTTCGCCGTCGCGTTTCTGCCGCTGCTGATCGCTCGTGTATACCGCGCGAATTTCGGGCCGGGAAAATTCGTCCGCTTATACGTGTATACAGTTTTACCCTCCAAATGGGATTAGATATACGAAATTATAAGGGCAAATTGAAAAATATATAATATAAGACAAACGTTGTTCACGAAAACGACGAGTCGATCTTCGTTTTTTATGTTTCCCTCCGTTTTCCGCAGCCCTCGACGTGCGCACCGGAAACTTTTCAGAGTTTTACATTATTCGGCTGTCGTCGACCGAAAACGTTTAGTCGATAATCATATTATAATAGCGCCGATGCCGCTGCAGTATAATAGAATTTCGTGTAAAAACTCGTTTCGTTTTATCATCTGCAGTACTAGTGGAAAATTCAAATTAATAAATACGCGAAAACGGAGTCCGTGTGCACTGGAATGAAAATGAAATACGTGTATACGTGAATAGATTACACGAGTACACGGCATTTTTAAGTAGGTACACGGTTTTATAGATTAGAATATGTTTATTTCATGGGAATACATGTGTATGCGTGCAGACGTGAAATAGAAAGCTTTAATTCTGTATAATAATAGAACCGTTACAGAGTCGTAACGCGGATATAAATTGAATATTATAAATCTTACATTTTAGATTCTGAGTGTAGTAAAAAAATGTATTGGTTCTACAAAGATATTTATCATTGTTATCATTATTTTTTTTATACCGTGTACAAAAATTCTACCAGAAATCTTGCTCCGAAGTACCAAGTATAGCACCTTTTCTGAAAGGGAATTTTCCTTGGGTGGCACTTTAAGGAGGTGATTTTTTGATTTTCCCAGGAGTTTTTCCAAATTTACGTAATATTTATTTGGTATCTAGGTATTCTGTGGATAAAATAATTGTTAGACCAAATAGAAATGCTTGATAATTTAACAGAAGGTTCATTATAAGTTGTACTTATAGTGGTTGACAGGAAAAAGTTGATGTTAACGTGATGTATATTTATTTTTTTACACAAGAATTTTAACATTAAATTTTGACGAAAATCGTAAATATTAAGGCCTTTTAAATATGTATAACCGAACTCAGAATCGTTTTTCGTTAGCGAAGACTAATCGTTGCGTAAATTCTATACTGTACCTTTTAAACTTCTCGTCTACAACAGTGGCCCACCAATGGTGCGAATTATGTCCGTTTTTTGTAACTTATTAATATTGCGTTCATATAACATACAAATAATATACAGTTTTTTTCGGCCAATGTGAAACAATTTAATATCTTGATATTACGATATTAATTCGTTCTAGATTTTTCTATCTGAGCGTGTATAGGTTTATAAATTTTTTTTAAAAAAAAAAACCAGTCTATTTTGTATTTTATTGTATTTATTAAAATTTAATTAAATTTAATTAGATTGGCCTTATATTAAGTTCACTACGCGAATCCAGACAAAAAAAAAACAAAAAAAAAAAACAACTTACTGTACGAACAAAAAATTAATAGCTCTATTAAGATATTAACTATAATATATAATACGTTATGGATACAACGCCGTAAGATTATTTCTAAGAAAAAAAAAAAAAAAAACAACACAAAGAGCGCGAACAAAGAAAATATTAACGATGTATTATTATAATAACTACAAAATGGCGATAGCAGCGTGGTGTATTATTATATGTTATATATATTTTTCTTAATTTGAACGCGCTCTATAGTTAACTAATGTAATAATTGGAATAACGACCGTGCCCGGCGGAATTTGCAATATAACAATTATAATTACAATAAAACGCTGTTTTTAAAAATATATTTAATATATATACAGTTTTTTTTTTTTTTTTTTTTAAAACAATCACTCGTTTAATTTTTTTTCTATAGTAGGTTTTTTCCGCTAATACGGAAAGCGAGATGAGTAACGATATCACGATATGATTATTACGCGTACGCGAGTGAAACGCTATGCGAAACCCAAGAGGATGAGAATAACAAATTAATGTCCGTAGGTATCACGGAAAAAAATTTCGTGGCACGGACACATTCGTTCCGGCTTTAACAACATTTATCCGTGGGTTGGCATTGGTTCGGCGACGATATAATGTCCTTCCACTCTTCCCTATAGCCATTATAAACATCCTTCAACTATGCATAGTATCTTTTCCCCACGACCAACGAAATTCGCTTCATACAATTTGGCCGTGGCATGGTCTTCCTCTTTGATTTTTCCTTTAATTGTTAGAGACGCCGTTCGTTTATCTTATCTCTCCTCGATTATCGTCCACACGGATTACCTTTCGTTTATCCGCTACAATACACTTTTTCGTATAATACTCGTTTCGTTCGGGGGGTTTTTGAACGTCCTTCACCGACGGACGGGATCATCTGCTATGTAAAAAAAAAAAAAAAAATGAACGAAATGTTAACTTTTGACATAATATAAAACAGAGAAGTGCAGGAATTATTTTTAAAAACCCAGTATAGTGGCTGAAATCAGATACAAGATACTGCAGATTGTCGACTCGGTGACATGATGATGCAATCAAGTCCAAATCGATATTACACTAGACCTTTTTGGGGCAGATACAGATAGGAAGTCCGGTAAACAATAGACGAATTGATAAAATCAAGATGGAATCATCATGGTTTTATCAATTTGAATATTAAGACAATGCATGGTGAAATGGAAAATGTTAGTCAAGTAGCTCAAGACCGAGAGAAACCGAAAGGAGTTTGTTTTCGAACAACGATAGAACTCTCGATAGCCTCTCGTACGGAGGGCGGATTCGCCCCGTATGGTAGTTTTACGAATTTTCATGTTTATTAACAATTCGATTCAACCCATCTACTTGTCGGGAAAAATTCCAAACCGAACTATAAACAAATTACGCGTTAATCGATATGGTATAAATTTAACTTATTGGTCTGAATTTCAAAATGCAAAATCATTACTTATATTTTAATGTCGCATTCTCTCGGTCCGTGGCCGTCCACGCGCGTTTTCGTGACAAACGTGAAATCGCCCGCCGTAAATTAATTAACGTAGACGAATAAAATTACACCGGCAATAACAACCGTATTCGGGTTTATCGAATTACGGAATAAAAAACGAGCGGACGGCGTGCAGTTTTAAACGGCGTTTACCCCGCGAGCAGCTAGCAGTAGCATTTATTTATTGTTATCATTTTTTTTTTCTTTCGCTATCACCGTTTTCTCCTACTGCGGCGCGCGTTATCGCGTATCTACTCGAAATCGCACGCGTATTGTTCCGTGCGGCTACGACGCGGCCGAGCGAAATTCGCGCGATCGCGCATGTTTTAACGGCCATCGGAATACGCGCCGGCACGATCGCGCGAGATTTCAAACGCGACGTTGCCGTAACGTATTGATTATGCGTGTTTGTAGCTACACGACCCCGGTGTACGACGCAACAACGGCGGACGGAATAAATGATAATTTTCACACGCGTTTTAAGACGACCGCGGCGACGAACATCGATTCCGCCGTTCGGTAAACACCGGTTTTTCGGCGGTTGAATTTCGGCGGTTCGCGATACACGGTGTGCATTCGTCGGCGCGCGGCAACGTCGCGTTTAAAACCTCGCGCAACCGCGTGTGCGCGTATTCCGGCGGCCGCCGGAACACGCGCGGCCGAGCGAAATTCGCGCGACCGTTCTTCGCCGGTCCCGCGCAATATTAACCGGGGTTCCGTTCGAACGCGCGGCGGCGAGCGCGACCGTTGTAATACCTATCCGCCGCCGAACTTGTTGACAGTAATTTCGCTCCGCGCCCGCGAACCGTCGCAATTATTAATAATGTGACTTGTTGCTGCCGCCGTTACCGATTGTTTAATTCCAAACGGAAACACGCGGCGACGTGACGAAATATAGCGCAAAAGCAAATAATTAGTTAATTTCGCCGGCTCCGGGCCGCCGGCACGGCCGTTCGCTCCATGATTTCCGCCGCTCGTTTTGTTTGCCCGTATAATTATCGCTATTGGGTTTCGGCTCTGCGAAGACGCGCGCCGCTGTGCTGAGGTAAGCGGCGGCGGCGGCGGCGGCGGCTTTGCGCCGAAATCGAAAATTATCCGGAAGGGAGGGCGAAGAGCGTATTATAATCACACTCCTCTCTTAAAACAGTTTCGGAATTTCCCGAAGCCGTTTTTAAGCGCATTAATTAAATTTGTACAGAGTAAACCGATAATTTATGAAAATAAAACCATCTGGAAACGGTGGCGGTGCTCGAACACTCCTTTCTCACTATCTCTCTCTCTCTCTCTCTCTCTCCGCGCCCTTAAACTTATGCGCACTTTATTGCAGCACACTCGGCGACGGCGGTGGCGGCAAACAGTAGATAAGAGGGTAAATAAATATATATATATATGTATAGATGTTTAATATATAGAGAGAAAGGGGGTGTAAAGCCAATATTTTCAAAAGGCGTCTGCGGAGGCGCTAAATGCGACGGGAAAAGTGCGGTTTTTTTTTTTTCGTATATATAATACTCTGTTGCTGCAGTGTAGAAAGGGTTGAAAATATGGATAGTATTAAAACCCGAACCGATTTATTCCCCTCGTCGTCGTCGAAACGGCCGCTAAGAAGTTCTTCTTCTTAATAATAATAACACCCGTTCTTATAATAATAACGACTTTCGGCTTTTCGAGAAAGGGGGAGAAATTGATAAAAAAAAAAAAAAAAAAAAGAAATAATAAAAAGTTAAATAATAATTCAAACGGGTTAAGCAGATGGTTATACTTATACGGCGATAAAACTCGTTTTTAAAAGCGTGTCTCATTGTTATAATTGTATAAGCGTGTATTATAAGGGGCGAACGGTATTTCTCAGCTCTCGTCCCCCGAACAAAAACTCCGTGTAAAATGTGTACATCCTCAGACACGATACGTAGACCTATTCTATCGGAAAGGACCCGGAATCGGGTATAGCGGGAAATGTGCCGGAATTGCTGTCATGCACCTGTACCAAGGGATAATTGCATCGAAAAGTGAAGCAGTAAACAGCCGCGTGTTATCAAGGGACGCGAGAAATTGCAATTGAAACATCAATAATTTATTTTGTAAGTACACGGGGTACTATCGTCTATGAATGTGTATAAAATACGTAATGATAACATTCCTAATGCCAAAGAATTAATATTATTATACTGATTTATCGAAATTCGATAATTAATTATACTTTTTAATTTTAGTTAAACTCAATTCGATGAAAACGTTCTTATTACCGAGTTTTCACGTACAATACAATCAGTTATTATTATCCCGCGCCACGCAACTCTACTCAAGGGCCCGCATTTTATCGACGCTCGGTGGCTTTGATACGTTACAGTAAGATACAGAATGGCCCATTTACATAGTATTGCACACTTTATGATCTGCACACGCGTAACGTGTCCAAAAATTCAAAACTGGGTACGGGTGCATTTTGGTTCTGCTTTTCTGCAAAAAGGTAATATTTTTACGACTTCGCGTCTGTACGTACCGATTGTACCGAAATTATTAAAATAAAAAAAAAAAAAAAAAAAAAAAACGAAAATGTAATTCTCGTTGTTCGCGGCCCGTGTCTTGTCGAATGATCAAAATGTTCACGCTACTTACGGCGTTTATTTCGCGTGGCGGCTTTTTGGCTTTTAGGCGTTAGGCGATACATCGGAATGAGAACGAGAAATCCCCGTTGAACAAGCCCCGACCGGTACATTATGTGTAAGACGCGTCGTATAATATTAATATATATATGTTTCGTTTTTTTGTTACCTATATTATTATTATTAAAATTAGGTACTCATATTATATCTGTATATATTTTAAAAGCGACTCGTTCGCGGCGAGATTTATTGTGCATGCGTACACGTGCCGTCGAAAACTGTTGTCAAATTCGTTTTTGCTCCGGCGTCCCGTCAAACGCACGCATTCGTATAATTTACAATATATTATTATTATTATTATTATTATTATTGTTATTATTACTATACGAGGTACTTACTTACCTAACTATACGAAATTGTTAAAGACCGATCGCACACGCGCAGCAAATGACGGTGCGCGCGTATAATATAATAATGTCATTGTTCCGACCGAAAAATCGGTGAACCCCGATGTCTCGTGTTTTATGGGCAATAAACATTTTTTTTTTTTTTTTTTTGGGTGGATACGAAAACGTGTCAGCTCTAAGGCCGCGCTGCAGTCTGGGAAGTGACCGGCAGACACAACAATATAATATAAGATGACTCGGCGGATCCGATGTGCGGTTTTTTCGGCAGCAATAAAAAAAAAAAAAAAAAAAAAACCCCGAAAAAACACCACAGCGTGTGCAAGTCTATAAGTGTTATACATATATATGTGTGCGTGGACGACACGACAACGCGTGGTTGTCAAAAAGAAAACGATTTTTTTTTTTTTTTCACTTTACTTTCTTCTAGGACCGGTGGACGACTGCGCGGTATTACACGCGACATCAGCAGCAGAACGTGTGATACGTTTTTCACATCGGATCGGTATGATGATAATAATACTACTACTACTACTAATAATAATAATAGTATATACCGCACGTTCGAACGGGATAAAAATATCTCCGAGCTCGGCAACGGCTGTCGGTAATAAATTAAAATATACATACATATATATATGTATATGTTATTAAATTAATGTGCTCCGAGAGATTCAGTCCCCCGTATATAATATGATAATAATAATAATAATAATAATAATAATAATATGCTCTATAAAACGCTGTTATAATATTCGATATTGTATGGTGCGCGCGTAATATACGATCCGAATCGCAAAACCCTGCGCGGGCCGTACTATAACGGCTATTTGTACTTTCGTTTTAAAGTACTCGACAGAAAAAAAAAAAAAGAGAAAAAAGACCGCCTGGCCGACGTCGCGGCGATATCGTCCTGCTCGAACGATCCTCTTTAAAACGCGGTCCGGAGCGTTGCGCGGTGCTCGCGAATAAACCGCGCGACGCCTGCATACAGGGCGATCAATTATCGATCGAAGACCGCGCCCGTAAGTCCGCGATTGACCGACTGTAAGAGAAAAACTGTGAACGTTTCAACATCAGTCCTCGTGGGTCCCCGTAGAACGTACATGCCCAGCGGGGTCCACGTTATTTTTTGAAACAAACGCTAATAGCAATAATAACGATATCATTATCCCGGAAAGTATAAACTTTTTTCCGAGTATAATTATGAAATGAGCGGTTCTGAAAACGCGGCGTTATCGTCATACTTTTTGGTCACTCTCGAAATTGAGGACGACCCGGTGGCGGATTCGAGGTGGACCGCACACCCTTGGGCTTTGTTTCGTTACTTGAAAAACCGCGATTTTTCCGGGAAATGTATTTCAAGCGTCGGACGAATGTTCTGAAATAATTAAAATAAACCGAATAAAGTCACTCGTTACCGTTCGTACGACTTTGCCAATAAGCACTGCTTCGGTAGAACGTAGTTTTTCTACATTACGCAGGTGAGAGAATTCCTTATTTTTCGAGCTTATTATAAAACGAATTGTTTAATTTGCTACGTTTATGATGCTAAGCGTATTTTTAATATTTTTGTGTATATTTTGGCAATTTCACTTCCTATAACTTTCCTGTCCAACTAATAACCATGATATGCTTTCGTGCTTTTAATATTTTGCTTATTGTTTTGTTTATTAGATTAAAAACGCGGATGAGGACACGCGTGGGCGGAGAAAGGTTAATTGGCTTAGCTCTACTCAATACACACAGAGACATGCACATTGACGCGAACAAAACAAGTGATCGATTTGTGACTGATAAAAAAAAGAACAATACAATCGTTACTCTAATTAATTATAAGAATACTAATATAATATGATTAACACATTTATTTATGTATTGAACGGAAGACGTGTCCGGTTGTCCAGAACGACCAGAACTCCCTGAAATTATTAAAAAACGCTTTGAATGTAAAAAAAAAAAAAGAAGGTAAAAATGTATAGTATATTAAAACATATTTGGACATTCCCCCCCTCCCCCCGGAAATTTATTTTCAGTAACATCGTTGTCAGTACCTATGAATTTATGGCGAATCAATTCGCCCCTTATTTTAAATAAGCTTCAGATTCGCTACTGCACACACGGCCGGCCCGCAACTGCCGCTTTTCGGTTTTCGAACCGCGGCCTCTATTAAAAATTCCATAAATAAATAAAGTTTCCGTGTAAATATAATTTGACGTTGATATACTGTTAATCCCCGTCACTCCGTTGACGAGATATTCCGCTTTTAATTTCGTGCGGAGGGGGGGGGGAGATAGTATTATAGTGGCCGAACACTATTCAAACACCGCGCCGTCACTCGAATTGTGATCCGCTATACTCTCTACCGCTGCCCTAACTGAAAAGTGGGATATCTCGTCAACGGGTAGACAGAAATTAAACGTATCAACACAAAAATGTATTCGAACTGAAACACCGTGTATATTTATCGAATTTTCAATGTAGATTGAAAATCAAAAGTTCTTTCAGCCTCCCCGAAAATAAGGTCGACGAAAAATAACGGTAGCGCGACATTTTAGAACGGCTTGTTTCATAGTTACTAAAAAAAAAAAAAAAACCACCTTTAAAGTTAATACTTTCTACGATAATAAGTGTCTTATTATCGAGGATTGATCACTCTGTATTTATACTTGGCTGTATCTACATAAAATTGAATTACATTTAAAATGTTTATAATGAAAACACGCAAAAGACGTATAACAGAGACAATAAAACGATTTGAAAAAAATCACACGAAAATCGCGGAGAAATCGGCACTAACCGTTGACGATAATAAAACGGTATTGATTATAATATTGTAAGCCAAAAAATTGAAAATTTGTGGATTAGATTAATAGACATAGCTTATGTAGATATTGCAGTGCAGGAAAAGAACAGAGATATCGTCGAGAATATAATTTTAGCGAGTAAAGAGTAGGTACTAGAAATTTATTCTAATATTCTAGTATATTGATTAAACAATTTTTTGAAATCAAAGAACTTCTCTGAAGAACTGAAACATAATATGAGGATCGATGTACACGAATTTTTTTATGGTAATTGTTTCTGAGACGTGGCCACTGGTAAAGGCGGAAGAACCGAGATAAATGGTTTTTGAAGGAAAAGTTCTTTGTAAAAGATATAGTCCAATATCTTTGATTCCCGAACAAACGAACATAGGAGATTATATATAAAGACGCACTTCAAATGCACGTTCAAAGGCCTGACATAGTTAAAGAGGTCGTTATAAAAGAATGCCGATGTGGGCGAGTCGTGCTTAGTGAAAACATAGAGATATTTAGTTAACCAGGTTATCGAGGAAGACGCTATAGGTAAACGGCTTTTAGGAATACTGATAAGTGGTTAAGGTTGTGGTTATGGTAATATAACGTATTAAGAACATAATGGCAGTGGAGACGATAACCCAATAACGGAGAGAAGCTATAGAGTTGCAGTGGTGTACCGTCAATAGACCGTGGAAAACGTTTATTATAGTGAATAATATTTTTGAACGATCAACTTTTCGAATAGTCTATAATTATTTTTAATTATTCATTAAAATCTATTAACATTGAAATAATTTGGGTATATGACGTCCGATCAAAACACATCAACAAAATAACTCATACAGTTTTCAATAAAATGAACAGGGAAAATTATATTTACGAGCTATTGCGCATTATTTTTATAATTTTTTTTAGATAACTTTTAACCGAATTATCAAATCGTATTGCCAATATTACATATTGGCTTTCCTCTCCAGCGTTGCCCGTGCTATAAAAAAAAAAAAAAAAAAAAATACAACAACAATTACACAATTACACGCAATACACTTAACCTATTTATTTCGTTAAGTTTGCGTTAAAAATACCGATGTGTCATTCCTCTTTAGCAGCGTTTTTTAACCTTTGTGCGTCGGGTTACAAACGCACAAAAAGAGCGCATTCTTTTGGGCTCGAATACGGATGAAAAAAATAGCCTAAATGTTATTAGAACTAAGTAGGCCGATGACAAGTTTCGACTCAAGCCCTTCGGTGGATTGGACAAGAAACGGTAACAAACATACGTCCGTCCTTGGAGTTTATTGAGATAGAATTATACAATATATTACCTATGTATACCTATCAATTTCCGTATACTACTTATAATCGAATTTTACCGATTGACCACTGTCGACAAATATTTTCGCTCATACCGACCGACCTGTAGTTCTATTGACACGTGTCCAACAGAGACAGTTTGTGTATTTAGTGGTGCGGCGGTCTTGAGGGACGGAGAGATAACTGTTTGGCGACCGCAACATTATAAACATTTTAGAAAAGCGGTTATAATTTCAATATTGGCCGTCGTCCATACGGTACATACGAAATTATATCGTGTCGCTACTCCCGAAAAATATTTGTTAGCGTTTTAACGCGGCCGTCTTAAAATCCGGATTTAATTGCTCCGGCCACTGCGGACAGCCGGACGATTTCACGTCTGTACGACTGTTACTCAGCTGTACGCAGAAAATCTTTAAAAGTTATAATGTCAGTCGCTAAAAACCGCACCGTCGTCGTTATTATTAATATTGCGTTTAGGCATGTGTACTTAAAAACGCGTACGTTTTATATATAGCTGCATAACGTTTGTGCGAGAAAATGCAAAAAATTATAACATGGAAAACGTATGCGAAAGCGCGAAAAGTTCTGACTAAAAATGCAACGTCAACTTCGCGTATAGAGATAAAAAAAAATAATAAAAATTAGGTTCACCTGTTTACGCGCAGTACAGCAGATAGATACGGGCGTAATACTATACGATTTAATTATAGTAAAATATAACGATTATTATACTAATTAGGCGTGTTTTAAGTAATAATAATTGTTCGTTTTAGATCCCGGGGGTAACGGGAGAGCTATTGGTTTTACAATGCCGTTTATTCGTTTCTCTTATTTTTCATTGTTCTAGTCTGTGGACACGTTTTTTTCTGGTAAACTTGCTCCGTGTAGCAACTTTTCTGAAAGCTCAAGCTGTCTAGATTGTACATTAAAAATGTCATTTTCTGATTTTCGACGCCGTTTTTAAAAAATAAAAGCACGGACGACGTTTTATACCGGAACAAATGATTTAATCGAAAATAACAAAATACCCTTTTTGTCGCCTTTTTGATTTATATTCTTACGGTATCATCGCCAAAACTTTTGAGCCACTTTTGAGCTTTTGAGGAATTTTAATTTTTCAGAGTGTTTATGTTGTAATTCGGATATAAATACACGTAGAGACTTGAAACTTGCTAATAACACTTATATTGGACTTACCTAGATGTGGTCAAATTTCAAAAATTATCGGACGAATATTTTTCCTTGTTTTGACTTTATTTTTTTTTACACTGTAGACCACTTTTATCCTAGAACGCTTACTCCGGTGTATAAGTTTATCACCTTTTCTGAAAGTAATTTTTATCTACTTGGTAAATACATACGTCATTTTTTGATTTTGTAAACGGATTTTTAAAATAAAAACGATTAAGCGGGAAAAAAATACGACTTTTTCACGATTTTGTTATTTTTAATAAGTACCTACCACATTTTCTAGTACAAATACAGCTTCAATTGAAAAACGACAACAGATCTTTTTTGTTGAATTATTAATCTTGTTTTTAATGATGCAGTTCATTTTTTTTTTTTGATTTTTGAATTAGTTTTCATAATAATCGGGGAAAAACGCAAGAAAAATGTACAATTTCACTGTATCATTATTTTATATTAATACGGAAAACGTTTATTATTAGGAAAAATGCTTTGATCGAAAAATGACAAGAAACCTTTTTTTTTTTTTCATTGTACATCTTGTTTCTCATGGCGCAAGTCGTTTTTTTGATTTTATAATGATTCGGAAAAACCAGAAGAAGAAGAAGTTGTAATTTAGTTAAAAATGTTTGTAGTGACTTGAAAAATGGACAGAATACTCACATTTCGTTGTTTAAATTGCACCAGTGCATATCAAACATTTGATAAAATGTTGATAATTTCAGCTATAATTGTATTTATTATACAATCATCAGAAGTATACAAAAAATGTTGATATTGTTCAAGGAGAGAAGTTTGAAGGGATGATATATCATATTGTCTTATTCTCCTCAACAAGATGAGACCATAATTTTGTTGAATTTTTTAACGAGCGTTTTGAAATCAAATTTAAACGAAAATCGCAAAAAAAAAAAAAAATACGGCACTTCAAATTATATATTACAAAACTGCGCTCTGAATCGTCTTTCGTCAGTACAAGTTTATCGTTGCTCACAGACATAAATGAAATAACCTTATGTATCCTACCTTCCCAACTTTTCACCTACAACAGTGGTCACTATCATCCCCAAAATCAGCTCTTTTTTTTTTCGGTTTAAATTATTATCATTTTTTTTGCTCAGTGCGCGTGAGCAGTTGTGCGTTATGTACGAGACGGTCGCGGTACTATGGTTTTTTTTAACAATATATAGAATATTATTATTATTTTTTCCGTATTATTTTGAAACGATGTCGGAGAATTTATACGGTGTAAATGATTTAATACGCGCGCGCACGTTTAATTACGTGTTATTATTTTTCCCACGCGTATACAGTTTTAAGGAAAACGGCGTACAAGTATATATCATCATTATACACGATAATATATTATTTAGGTATAGGCATCAAGCCGAAAAAAAATCAAAAAAAAAAAAAATACGAATGTGTTGTAATACGCACTTTATAATATAGGCTATAATATTATATATTGTACGCGTATACGCGCGGGAGATCATCTGCGATTAATTACGAACACGTTATAATTATAATAATATTATATTATGTGTTTATGAAGAATACGGGTCATTATACGTATAGGTAGCGGCGAACATTTCCTGTGTATAATATATTATACGTTTCCTGCGACAGTATGTGCACGCGGTTTTTTTCTTTTCTTTTTTTTTTCTGTACGCGAGTAATTCGAATTTTTATTGAAATTTAATTACCGACATTCGTTAAAAAAAAAAGAAAAAAGAAAAAGAAAGAAAAAACGCACACACGGCGTTTGTAAAGACACCACGTTCTCGTCTACTCGCGGTTCGAAGCGAATAATAATAGTAATAATAATTAATATAAAACGAAGTTAATACACTGTGAGGTTTATACACACAATGCACGTCGTCGCACGGATAGTTTCGGATCAACGGAGCGTGGTTTTCGTTGTTCGTACAGGAGAACACGGGGAAGATATCAGCCGATAACGAAAAAAAAATAAAATATCGAAGTGTGTTCGATAAAAAAAAAACCGTTGCGATAACGGACAGTGGTGACTGCTTGCGGGCCTTGTACGCGGCGGAGAGACGAATATTTTATTCGTTTATTTTCATTAATAAACGCCCTGAGGGTAATGGTAAGAGAACGTTAATTAGTACAAACGGTTAAATTACAGTGATAAGAAGAGATCAGGATAAACATGATTGAGTACGAATGAAACTACGCGACGGAGAGGTTGATTGTGGTCATAAGACGTGAGGTGTGCAAGAATAGAGGAGAGGAAGTGATTTTGAGAGAAATTTGTGAGGGAACGCAGAAAGAGACGTTTTCTAGTAAGTCAGGAACATCGAGAGTAACATTGAGAAGAGGGGAGAAAATTATGAAAATTACACGGGAGGGGTGGGGGAGAAGACGCGCGAGGACCGTCGTATACACGTGTCGTAAGCCCCATTAATAGAAAACTAGTCTTTTTGCGACGGGATAAACTGTACTTATTATTTTTCCAAACGGTCTGCTGTTTTTCAGGTTTATATCAGACAAACTATAATATCGTGGTTAGGCCTTTTAAGAACTACAATAATTATTATATAATACCTAGTGATTCCATGTACGAAAACAAGAACAAAATAATTATAATAATATGTAAACTGTAAAATTACCTATTATTGTATTTATTTAGAGGAGTTTATGTTAAATGAATTTATGTTTGCCTGCGTTACAACCGCGGTTATCTTAAGGGTTTAGATACGGATTGACGACATATTATTATAATACGTGATGAAATCTGCGAGATTAAGACCAATCGGTAGATTATATTGTAACTTTTCACTGCAGCTATAGTTATTTAGCGATATTAGTAAACAATCTGATTACAAATAAAATCAACAATACAATAATCAAAAACTGTACAGTAATATACAACTTTACTAAACAAATATAATTCAGGTACAGTTTACATATTGTAATATTATTTTGTGTTATTTTTTGCGAAGTAAAAAATTACAATAGAATTATCGGTTAAATAAAAATTGTAGTTGTTAAAAGCATTAACTACTGTTAGACTGTCTGCAATAAGCCTGAAAAACAGTCGAATTCTGTTTGGAAAAATAATAAGTAGTCGAGCCTAGCCATAATATGGTCGACGACACGTACAGGGGCGTCATTTCCCGTGTGTTCACCGGATGCGAAACTACTGTAGTGAAAATGAAAATTTACCCGAGATCCGCTCGCGTATTAATCGCGAAATCAATAATTTCCGTACTCGATTCTATTTTTGCAATCATCACAATACGTACCAATGTATAATACAATTCAAAACCACACTTCAAATTAATTTCAATATTGATTATTTATTTTGTATTAAACTAAAATACACAACAATTACCTACTTGGTAAGTTTATTATCAGAACAAACAATATACTACTGTTATACGCGCAGTACAATAAACATAATATAAGTTAGAACCAATAATCGTATAGGTGTAGTAACGAACCGACAATACCTGTAGGTGTTTTACATAAGCATAATTTAATAACGAGTATTGGCACCTGGCACTTGAACAATAAAAAAAAACTCGACAGCGTTATAAAATGCATAAATATGTAAGCACATAATATTTTATGGTACGTTAATAAAAATCTTCTTAGCTTTAATATTTATTAAAACAGTATTTATTCGGTAGTCGGTACTATAATAATACCAATTTTGTAGTATTTATAATGGCTCGGTGTCTATGTGTTATGATGCTGTAAAAACTATAAGTGATTGCAAAACATATGTGTACAATTACATTTTTTGATTTTCGACACTAATTTTTTTTTAAATAAAAGCATCTAATTGGGGGGAAAAAAAACGTAGGAAAATGTACAATTTCACGATTTTATTATTTTATAAAAACACGGACGACGTTTTCTATCAGAAAAAATGATTGAATCGAAAAATCACGAGACACCTTTGTTGTTGCCTTTTTGATTCGCTTTCTTACGGTATCATCGCTAAAACTTTACGAGATGATCGTTTTAGAATATAAATTATAGGAAATTAATTATAAATCCTTATATAGGTGTGCCGAATAAAAATGCACGGGATGCATTTGCATACACTTATATCCCGCGAATGACGCCTCTGCAAATGTATATTCCCTATTTATACCGCTATCGTCACACAAAATACTTCATTGTTCGTCTGTCGATTCCGGCAATGCGGTTGTCGAAAATTACATTCGGTCGTCAAGAACAAATTTCAGTAAACGATATCGGCAATACCTTTGTGGTTTAAGCTGCAGCCATAGCAGTTATCATAAACCGAGCGACTTATATAGTATTACGATTGTTAGGGCGTTTGATGAAAGTAGTACAAACGCGTGTGATTATGAATGCAACCAGGTCAATCGCTAAAAAAAAAAAAAACCGTTGTCGATATTGCAATTCAGTAATCACAATCAGCCAGTGGGGAGGGGTTTCGGTTTTTGATGATCAAACAATAAGCACGCGAAACCAAGTAGTTTACACTGCACTGACAAGGTCATATAATTTACATATAAAAATGATAAAATAAAAAAAAAAAATTTACAACTACCAGATACTATTAAACACTTATAATTTCTGTGTGTCAAATTGCATTGTATATAGGCAGAAGGTACCTACAGACTAAACATTTTATTTAATTATACGGCTATGGTTATAACCTGTTTATAACGTATACTACATAAATTGTTACTACTCGAAGTAAAATACGAGTATACATTTTTTTGTTTTTTTTTTTTTTATTTAGTTCATTCATAGTTCAAAACCGGGTACACTAACAATTTTAACACTTGACTTATATTTGCATGCACTTGACGGCAACATCACGTAAACAACATTCGATCATCAATTGTATGCCTGATCTCGATAAACGTAGTACTTACAAATATAATGATCACTTCTGATCGTATTTATTTTCATAGTACACTACAGTTAATCATTTTTTTTAAATCATTATAAGGTAAATGGTAATAGAACAGCAGTCTTCAGTGCTCAATAATTTGACTGAATTTTATTGCAATTTTGAATTAAAATTGTTTTGAAAAGGAGAAAAAAAAATGGTATAGTTAACTTATTTTTCAGTTGTTGCAGTCTTGAAATAGATAGTCGATATTTTCGACTTTGTTTCTTCAACCAATAAATTTTTAAATAGAAACCAGTCGTATATTTATGACCAACCTTTGTAATACTCCGGGTTTTGTGTTTTTTATGAATACCTATTTATGTTATATTTATATTTATCAATTGTTTTGCATATATACCCATTACTATTTTTTTTCATTTATAATTTTAGATTCTGAGTTAAGTAAGAAATGTATTGGTCTTACTATGATGTGTGTGTGTTTTTAAATTTGTTGGGTCTTCAGCAACTTTTTTACCATAAATCTTGCCCCAATCAAAACATGACAAGGTACCATTTTTTGTTGAATTTCGGCTCTGGTTGATGCATTGAGGAAGTAGTTGTTTGCGATTTTCATTGATATGTGAAATAATGAGAAAGAAAAATACCAGTTTTTTTTTTGGGTTAAAAAAGATTAAAAGATTAAAAAAAAAGTTGATATTGGCAATCGTTTTTATTAGTTTTTTATTATTATTATTATTAAGATTTATTATTTTAATCTTTTTCAAGCAGTCGTTGTTGTCGTGGAAAAGCACATTGTTGTAAAAGCATTATCAGTTGACGACCGAGCTCCGCTTAGAACCGATTTCGTTAGCCGCGATTAATCGTTGCGTACAGATATGGGTAGGTGTACATTACATTTTCCTGTACATCCTACATTACATCTACCCTCTCACCTACAACAGTGACCCATTCGGTGCGCGATGCGTGTCCGTTTTTTTTTTTTTTTTTGAAATCGTCATACAACGTTGAGTATTATTTTGTAGCAACTTTAATTATTTAAAAAAATGTGAATATATTTACTCATATGGGTACTTCGGAAACCCGTCCGATAGACTGTATCTTAAACGAAATTATTGTTAAGATTTTTGAAGACGCGGGCGTTATTTATAATGAACTACGGGAAAAATCTAATCTAGACATCCACGGCATAATACCAACACAATAGATAATCCGGGATATCAGTTACATGTCTCGGCGCGATTGGGGTCGTATTAAACTGACTACGCACACGGGCGCCTGTAAAGAATTTATCGCTTTACGAATACGACTGGGCGTTCTGCCCATCCGCACTTTCCACGGGGTCAATGCGTGAAATCCGTGACGTCGCTGAATGCTTCAATTGCGCGCGCGGATGAAATCACTCGACGTTCAATTACAAAGACGAAAATATCACAACGATTTACAAATTATTTTTACCAAAAGCTTGTATACTTTCGTGTTATTTAATTTCAAACTTTTGATGACACAGTTGGTTCATTGCGTATAACAATAGTTTTACTTGTTTTTATTCGAAATGCTTGCATATATATATATAATACACCATGCGATAATAATAATAATAATAATAATGAATTATAATAATAAGTGTAATATATTTCGTTGTAATAAAAAAAACCCGTAGACGAAGCAGCACGTCAGACTAGCTGACTTACGTATAGCAGCCACGAACATTTTTTTTTTTAAATTCGATATATGATTGTTTTTTTTTTTACACCGAACAATTTATAGAGGGAAAACTCGAAGTTCAACGAATACAAATTTCGCACTTCAGCGATTCGTACTGGCGATTATCCAAAAAGCATTGTACTCGTGTACCTATACCGCGTTAATATTCTGCACGAGACGATAAGAGAGCGACAAATATTTCCGTAAAATCTATATCGATATAACCGCGCGCGCGTGCACCTATTCCTTAATCTATACACAATAATAATATGTTAAATACGAGAAGATATTATGTAAAATTACGTATAATCATCGATATAACCGAATAATTGCCGATAGATACGGCACCTAAGCATAATATTTACACCTATCTCTAAATACGGGTGTTGCGACCGCGGTGCATATTTCGATTGTTGCGCACGTTTCGCGTGAAACCGAATTCCGATTTCCAAGGGTATACGCGAATCAATAAAGGTTACGATACTTACCTGTGTACACCTATACAAACCTATAATCAGTTTTCGATGCGAAAACAAAATTATTTAATTGACAATTATTATATAAAACCGTTCGAAAACACGCAGCATATTCTCGACTATAATGCATGTACCTAATCTATACAATATACGTATTACATAGGTAAATAATGATAACAAGGTAAAGATCGAAATTCCACAGAGTTGTGTTTGTTTACAGGTTTACAGGTACAATACCTAGGGCCGATCGGTTATTTCTCGATTTAATTGATTTATCGGAAATTCGTTGTCCTACACTCGGATACCAACAAGCGTGCATGGAAATTGTTTGAATAACATCATCGTTATCGGTGCAGGTGTACCGCGTCTAGGCGAACTAAAAATATTAAACAATAGATACTGTAATTATTGGTTATGGATTATATAGGAGGGGGGCGGGGAATCGTCCGAAAAAAAAATAAGAAAAACAACGACAAGGATAACCGAAAGCGTAACGTTTCTACATTTGTGATATTTTTGAATACCATATATTATATTTCATTATAAAGTCGCGAAATGAACGGAGAAAATTAATCGAAAATAATCGCCGATGTAAAACCACGTCTAGTGTTAGGATACACGCAGTACAATATATTATGTTAATGAACGGATTCTCATCAGACCGATTCTTGACATTTGCGGACAACCGATCAACCCATTAATAGTGTGCCATTGGCGATCGGCAAAACGCATACAACAGGTACACATATTTATAGGTATAACTCTCGCGCATCACAGTTCATAATCTGTCTGTATTTCCGTTGGTTTTTCTTTGTACGTTACCGTGGTAACACGCAGCGGCGTATTGTCAATCGAACAGTCCTACATTCGTTTGTTTTGTCCTACGTCCAAAATTTTTATAAACCAATCGTAAATACATTATAGTTTAAGATATCGCATGAAAAAAATACCTTTTTTTTAAACAGTTTTTTTTATTTTCTATACCATACTGATAATAAAAATATTGTTAGACTTTTTTTCGAAAAATATCTGTCTTACACGCGCAAACTCCGGATAATAAGACTCGATGACCTTTTTTCGGTCCTGCAATTCACATTTAAATAGTTGAAAATCCTATTCGCGTTGTACTTACGTTCTGTCTGTGTATTTCAACAGTATACAATTCGAACAAGCGCAACGGACGACTAGCGCGCGGGATCGTTTCGAAACCTTATAACCCGCGAACCCTTGCACAAAATCATAGTCTTTATTGTATTATACGTTTATATTGTATTTTATAATATGCATTATCGCAAGCGATATTCCGAAATCCAACACGAAAGCGTATTTTATTCGATTAAAAATCGCAATATTCGACGGTAATTTTTATAAGTCGTGCCGACCCCGAAACGAACCCGGACCGCAACAATACAATAACGCGTAGCTACGAATCGCGTATACCAGCCGCGATCCCGCGTCATAATAAACCGTAGAATATTATTTGTTTCTGGTCGTAATGGAAAAATGTAAAATGATAATAAAAAATAAACAATCGGTCGGGCAAACACGATTTTTTATTTATTTTTTTAATTTTTTAGAAAAAGCGGCGCACGCTCGCGATTCGTTATGGGAAACAGCGGATACGGCCGGAATTTTTCGTACACTTTTGCGGTTGGGCTCGTGCAGTGCGCAGTGCGGACCGCGGCGACTGCGGACAATCGCAATTTAGGCGCTGGCCGGTAATCGCGCGCGACCCGGATTCGTACACTCGACACGGACAGCAAATAAAATGAAACCGGCCATCGTGATATTATTTTTATGAAAATTTCCTTTCTTCAGGAATAGTATTCCTGCACGCGTTCGTATACGCCGCAATTAATACTATTACCCCGTAAACCCGCAGCAAACGACCCGCGTCCCGCTAATATTGCAAATGCGAATGCTGTTCGCGGACTTGTATATGTTCGTTATCATTATCACCTCTCGCCCAAATTGAAAATTATGCCGAACGGGTCGTGCCGAAACTTTGCGCGGACGTGGTTCCAGACCAGAAATAATACGTAGACTACTTCGAACCCCTCCCGCCGCATTGAAGCCCTAAAGGTGGATGGGATTGTTGGTGTTTTTAGTACGGAAACCGAATTATTTTGGTTCATTCACGGGTTAACTTGGTGATCAATGGCATTATTATTATTAGTATCATCTAGTAATAGAGAAACGTTGCCGGGTCAGCTAGTATAATGTGTAGGAACGAATTCAAGTATCTGCGTGATGCGAGTGCGAATTTCCCACGAACAGAGACCCGGATTTTGTGTAAACCCCATAGCATCTTAAGTATAAACCAAACCAATTATTGTTCGTATTAGATTACACAAATTTACAATGTAAATAAACGAAATGCGTAGGAATATACGCATGCGGTCTTCTTAAGTAACACGAGGTATTGTAGCCGATTTATCCGAACGGCATAAAATACGTTTTCCGTACTCAAGAAAAGTAGAAGTATACCGATGTATTATAGGTGCGTTCACATAAAATGTATAATCAAACATTTGTGCAGTTTATATAAGTCGACACTATGTGAGCGAATCTGAAGCTCGGAAACCAATAGGCCAATTGGTAAATCGCAATAACCAATGAAATATGCATTTAGTACGCGGATCAAGTGATACAAATATATGGAATATCATGAAAAATATTTGAAATTTAACACAAATCGATACCGTACGGTCTGCGCGTAGTTCGCGGCATAAACGACGTACAATGTTTCGTGGGTTAGTTAATACCCGCGGTTCGCTTTCTTATTGCAGTATATAATTTTGTTTTATGGCGGCTATATTGGCTATATAATATTCAACATATTCTTATCTCTCGTGGGATTCTGTCTTCAAGTCGCGGTTATCTTAGTCGTTTTTGTAGATCTTTCGCGGACAGGTTTCGCTATGAAATAATCGAGAAAAAAAAATCTAAATCCCCCGCCTTCCCCCCCAACCACCACTAAATACGTGACGTATGCCCGGGCGACTGTCGTATACGATGAGAACCGTGCTATAGTAATATACCGCAGTGTGTCGCCGTAGAAATAATATTCAGAGCACAGATAACCGGGCCGATTATAATATGATATATTATATGAACTGTACAAGAACAATAATGATAAAACAAAAAAAAAAAACGCAACTAGCAGTGTATAGAATATAATCGAGTGGCAATTATTTTAATTTCGTGTAAAAATGTCGAGAAAACATCGGTGGCGTTATTATATACACCGCCGAATAGATATCAATCTAGAAGTAGTAAAAAAAAAAAGAAACAAAAATAATAATAATTGTCCTTGCAGTAAAATAGGACCGTATTATAATATAATATTATAAGTTTTCGTTTCGTTTCACTCGGAAAAACTCTAAGGTAAAATTGGCCTAGGTACGTAGTTTTTTTAATTCTTTTTTTTTTTTTTTTACATACGGTAATCTTGATACGATTGTATTTGTGTATTCGGATTGTGGACGACAATATTATTATCACGACGATATTATTTTAATAAGATATAATTGCAGGAATGAAGTATTACACACTGCACACGTATGAGTAAGTCTCGCGGTATTTTTCTGTGCGATTTTAATCATCACTGTAATATCCAAACTCCCATCATAGCGCTGCTCAAGTCCGTAAAAAAACCGTACATAAAAAAAAAAAAGAAAAAAAACACTATACTCGAGGATCAATTATAAAAAATGTATAAGACTAACACCAGAGTACGTCGTCGGCGGGGATGGTAATTTCGTGACTTGGAAAAAAATAATATGACGCCAATTCAAGACGTTATACACACGGTCCGCTGTCGTTCGCCTGTTGTATTTTAAACACTTTTTTTTTGATAATATTATTATAATATCGCGTACGTTATAATAACGACAAAACGGTTTTTTTTCTCCTATTTTCTTATCCGCTTATTATGCACGCCATCGTCGCGGACGTCCGATGAAAATATACGCGACGATTAAACGACGATTCATATATGGGGAAAAAAAGGAGAGGAATTTTTTTTTTTACAGGTTTTTTAAACGGAGTTTAAATTTGAAATCATATAGTAATATACAAGTATACCTGCATATATATATATATATATATATACATCGTAAAACCCTGAAAACTTAATAGTTTTTCTTAAAGATCAAAAAATATAAGAGAAAAAAAATAATATCCTCAGACGACGATATAAACGTAAGTCAACGTCCACGGTGTGCTGCTGCAGCTCGACTCACGTCTACATTTTGATTTACGATTGGACGGAAAAAACTTAATCTATTTACCATATTATAATATTATCCCTTTCTGGTTCATCGCGTTCTTCGACTGTATATAATTGTACCTACACTTATATACTGAATATAAATGTTATAATATTAGCATAGGTGTATACCGTCATCGCGAGCCGGGTCGCGAAGTGTTTTTTCAGCAATCGTTTAAAACGTTTTAAACAAGTCCTAGTGTTTGAAACGTTTAAAAATTGAACGAAAATGACTGAAGACCGAAGATAATTCTATATAGTTCCTATATATTCACGCTTAAAATTTTAACGAAAATAAACGGTTTTTCTATTACTTTTGAATAAA
Source organism: Cinara cedri (assembly GCA_902439185.1). Classification (NCBI taxonomy): domain Eukaryota; kingdom Metazoa; phylum Arthropoda; class Insecta; order Hemiptera; family Aphididae; genus Cinara; species Cinara cedri. The sequence goes on from CABPRJ010001426.1 coordinate 3,367,327, forward strand.
GAATCATACGATTTTTCGAATTTTCATTTCGTTGTTTAATAATTACGATGAAATTCTTATAGTAATTAACAATGTTATTATAATATGATATTTGAAAAAAAAAATAGGACGCAGTTTTTCGCAACGATTCGCGAGTTTTAATAATTTTTTTTTTTTGGAAGGGGAAGGGGGGAATTCTAAAAAAAAATAATAATAATCTCCCGCGATTGAGTTATGCGTTACAGAGAGAGATTAATATTGCGCAGCGCTCGCGAATACCTATATAATAATAATATACGCGAATCCTCGCCGGACTCGTCGAAAGTTTTTTTTTTTTTATTATTCCAAGTTTTACGCGCGCGCGTTTTTCTCTCGGCATTTTCACTAACTGCCGCAGTCTAAGCGAATTAGCCCGAGACTTAAGTACAAATTATTAAATTATTATTATTGTTGTTGTAGATTTAAAGCGCCGCGAAAGAAATTGGCCTCAAAAAAAAAAAAAAAAAAAAAAAGGAATTCCAATTAAATATCGTGTATT
>CABPRJ010001426.1:3367897-3509928 GCA_902439185.1 Cinara cedri
AAATTGGCCCAAAAAAAAAAAAAAAAAAAATCCCTACGTTCCTTTTCCGTGCCGTTTCAACGCGATAAATAAAAGTGAACGCAATATTATACCGAATACGAATACGAAGACATTGTTTTACGAATAGTTTACGCGAATACACAATTAATTAAATTATATAATTGAGTTTGTTTTTGCGTTTTGTTGCTGCAGCGTGTACCTAAGTAGGTATACCGGGTAGGTAGGTACAGCCCATCAGGCAAATGTGTTTCCGAGAAATTCGGAAACGAAAATGTTTGAAATACGAGTTTGCTAAATGTTTATTATGAACACACAACAACGAATTGAAGAATACGAGAGAAAAAAAAAAAAAGAAAAAAAAAGGAATTCCAATTAAATATCGTGTATTTTATTTTCGACGTAATTCGAGCAATTTCATAATATCGTATACACCACGGTTATCCATTAATATTGTTGTTCGGCATACGTACTGCGGAAAACGAAAAAAACTATAGTTCGGCTTTTTCCGTGTGTTCCACTCGCGTGTATACAACGCGTAATGGCATATACGGTATAAAGTGTGTGTGTGTGTGTGTGTGTGTGTGTGTGTGTGCATTGTAAACGAGACGCGTTTGTTTTTCATTCAACAGTTTAAAGGCCGCAGGCGTAGTCGTACCTATATAAATTTTAAAATTTATTATGTTTCGCGAGAACACGGAGTTTTCTCACGACAGCGGCGCGCCGCGCATGCATATTATATCAGCTGTTGTAGGAGTAACAGGACAATGATTTTAAAAAAAAAACCGATTATTCCGTACAATTAAAACTTTCAACGATAATATGAGCAGATAAGCGATGTATATATATTTTTTCTTGTGCGGTAAAATTTGTGTCGTATTTATAATAATTGGAACGTTTTCGAGAGAAAGTACTCGAGACGAAAACGGTCGATATAATGTACAGGACGGACGAAAAACCGCGTACGAGTCCATTCTCGCGGTGTGATTTAATATTGTATGCAAATTTATTGACACGCGCCGTTCATCATAACTAGAAGAAAAAAAAAATTTCTTGTGCAACTATTATTATAACCAAACGCAATATTAAAAATACGGATCGTTCAACGTGGCTTGAAATATTACACAGTATTTGCGGTATAAATCGTAAACGGCCCGAAATTGACTCGATCAATTTTAGTTATTAGTATTTCAGTGTAGGGAGGAGGTCTGAAAGAGTCAATTTTTTGTCCCTGTCCGGGAACAAATGTCAATAAATAAAAAAAAAAAAAAAAACTCTGATTGAACTATCCGTTAAGACTGTAGTTGTCGATTGCAGATGTTTTCGATTTATTAACGATTTTAAAAATTCTACGGCCAGATGCTTTCAGCAAATGTCTGCCGTACGGTTACGATTCGAGTTTTAAATTTTAAAAACAAATTTTATTTTTATTTTTCGACAAAGTTAAATATTTCACGACACTTTTGAGGGATTTTTCAAAAATATAAGTTTTGCGTAACTTTTGAACCTTATAATATATTATATTATATTTTACAGTTTTCACTATATGGCCATCTCCCAGTGCAGGCGGATGTAGAATTAAATTTTGGAGCGTTTCTTAAAAAAAAAGCAAAACAAAGAGTTGGCACTGGGGATGGGTGAAGCCACTGTTGTTGGTGAGAAATTGAAAAGGCAGGACACATACGGTTGTTTAATTAATATTTGTAGGCACCGACGATAAACTATTGCTAACTTATTTTCTTATTGGATTAAGATTTCAGAAAGAAAAAAAATATTAAAAAATAAAAATACATTCATCGATCCGTTCTTATTTTCCTATTTGAAAATCTCATATTATATGTGCGTTAAACAATTAATTATTTGTAGAACATAAAAACTTTTGTATAGTCTATAGTCTTGGGAGGGGGGCCTTTGGGCCTTCCGGAATCGCTACTGCCTTGCAATCTTCGTAAAATCGATTGGAAATATTGACTCGAATATTAAGGGTATTGCGCTTATCGGGTATTCGTATACCCTGTATATCGTCACATTGTATAACGACCGTAAATTTTTTATTTTTTTTTTTCAACGATTTATCGAACGTTTAATACAACGTAATATTATGGAGACCCTCCCACCCCGTTCAAATAATTCAACCGTCAAACCTTTTCATACATGTATAATGTACACAAGCGAGCAGCTTTTTGGCTCGGGGTTTAGGTGTGTATACCCATATGTACGTGTACACACACACCGATAATAAGCCGTAAATTCCGTCCGAGGATATAACATATGTTTCGTGTCATAAAAAAACAAAGAATCGCGGAGACGGTTGTAAAGAGAAAACTGGTATACCTATATAATACATAGGTGTATATATGGGTACCTTTAAATGATAATTCGTTCTTTACGCTCTTCAGTATTATTCCACAAAGTTATGCGCGCACGTAATGCACCAAACACAATCATCGCGTGCGTACCTATACACACGTCCGTCGACAAGGACACAAAAACTTTTATTTTATTTTATTTTTTTTTTTTTCTCTCCTTCGCCACATTTAAAGAAAATAGTCTCGTCGTGAAAACATTATACGTATACGTATTATTATTATAATATTATATACACATGCGCGCCGATTAACAATAATAGTTATTATTATTATTATATTTTTATTCTTCTTCGTCGCCGCGTATTATACGTATTATATACTCGTATTCTAATGCGCACTAAATTTGAAAAATTGGCTCATTATTCATTTCGAGTTACGCCGCCGCCGCGTTATTATATTTTAGCTCGTGGTGCAAACATGTTTTTCCACCGTTCGACGGCATCAATAATTCAGACGTACTACACACTATATAATACCTACCTATGTAATATACTCGCCTGCGATTTATTTATTATTATTATTCTTTTTTTTTTCTTTTTTTTTTTTTTTTTTTTTTTTTTTTTTTTTTTTTCAGTACAATATCAGGAAATAATACCGCAGAGTGGTTTTGAAATGGATGGTTTCAAAGGAGAGAGAGAAAGAAACCACCGCCGTACCTACCTACGTTTTTAAATGGCACTATCGTGTTATTTGAAATTCGACGTTTATTTTTTTCCGTAACGCGTTATGTTATTATATTGTTCCGTAATAGACGAGCGAGTGAAAACTATTTAATAATTATTGTTTCGTATCAATCGCGTTCACTGTACTTTAATATAGGGGAGAAAAAACCAAACCAACAACGTAGAACACTAAACAGACGAGTACCGCTTACATAATAAGTAAGGTAAAGAAAGGTATATTCGTGATGAATTTATGAAATGCCTACAATTACACTTCCGATTTTAATAATTAGACTCAATATAATTAATTGATGGTCGGAGAGTAAAAGGACGCGTATTGTCGAGTTCTACGTGTGCAGCGAAATGTTGACAGTCGGTACAGAAACGGAAGGAGAACCGGAAGTTTTTTCGGAACGTGACACAATCGAAAAATGCTTAAAGATTCGGAACGAATAAACGTGTAAAAACCAGGAAGTACTGAATATAATAAAGGAAAACCTGTAACTTTGACGAAGTATTAAAACCCGAATTAACAAAATAATAGGGCATCTACTTAATCACGGTAGTTTGGCGAAAAGCGTCGTAGAAGGAGCCGTAGAAGGTCGTATTGGAAGAAGCAACGATGTTGTTCACGACACAAGCTACATGATAGACACGGCGACGCAATAGTTATACGGATTTAAAAGGATTAACTTAATCAAAGGGAAACATGGAGATCTGTGGCAAAGGATGATTGAATACGATAACAGAATATGAATTTAATAAACTTGAACGTCAAATATTTATTGCATGTATGCGAGTATCGATTGCGAATCGCTTTCGGATCGTTAATGAATCGGTTTTTTCCGTGCAGTTAACCGGAGGTGTTTTTTACAATATCGATGTCACGTTATAAAAAAGTATTACGCCTTGTTTACGCCCGGATGAAAAAAAAAAACAAAACAAATTTACATTATTCATCCGTCGTGTTGAGTCGATCTTAGAACAATAATTAACTCGTAACAGATTAATTAACGTTTTTTTAATAACCCTGATAATCCCACGAGTAACGGTTTTTTTTATTTCCAACAATTGTTACTGGTGCACGAATAATACACAATACACCCGCGGTTTTTTAATATATACGTTTTATTGTTTTCCAGAAATGCCCTTTCTTATTATTCTTGATTTATATCCCGAGGAGAAGTGTCGTTTAAATTACCGCAGATTTTTGTTTTTCGAATCTTTTTTTTTCTTACCCGAAGGCATCAGTGGCATACTGTAGAGTGTATTCAGCCACTGTTTTTCTAAAATAATCTGCTCAAAAATCTAAACCGTAGCCGTACAAAATTCGGAGGGGTTCCCTTGACCGTTAAACTTAATCATTTTTCTACGTTTTAAAATTTTAATTTATACCTAGTGTTACTAAGTACTATCTTGAAGTCCTATCATGTGAATGTTAACAATTTTCCGTTTTTTTATAATTATGTTGATATAAAACGACACAAACGAAGAGAATATATATAAGAGACAGTTCTATAATAGTAAATAATATTCGTTTTGCAATAGAGTTATTGAAATAATCAGGTTTGGTGAGACATCCTGCAGTATCATATTTTCGCGAGACAGTTCAACAAGTAGGTAAGTATTAAGTATTTTGGTATGAAAAAGATCAGGAATACTTTTTGAAATTTCACTCTCGTAATGATATGTCGTAGGCCATATGGAAAATAAGTCTTTTTGAGAAGAGACTAGGCTCATTGCAATGGGGTGGCCCGTTCGCGAACTACTTATTACTTTTCCAAACGGTCTACTCAGCAGTTAGGTCTTTTAAAAACTACAATAATTATTGTGGTATAGTAAGAACTATTTTACTTATTTTATTTTAAGGATAATTTATTAATTTTACAAAAAAAAAATTCAATAGAACTATTATAAAATGTAAACTGCCAACCACATCTATTTGTTTTGCAAAAACAACATTTTTGATAACGAAATACAAACAAATCCGACGGTTTTAACGATAACGCAGAAGTGTACTGGCGTCTAGTTTGTAAAGACAGTATGCCGACAAAAATGTGTACAGTGAAAAGTTATAATCTATCTACTGATGAACTAATGTAGGTAAATACCTATATAGTATTTGAAATGTATACGATTGATATGATTTTATAAATACGCCATTGACACAGTTTATAAGTTGGAAGTTATGTTTTAGTCAATAATTCAAAAGTAGATGGTGGACCATTTAGACACTCAAAATGTAATCGACAAAGTTGTAGACAAAAAAAATGTAACACGAAAAAACCACATGTAACATATTTAAGTAAATATTTTACATGCTTTCTTTTTTTTGTGTAAAAGTAATAAATTACCCTTAAAATAAAATAAGTAAAATAGTTATTACTACAGTATAATTATTGTAGTTCTGAAAAGGCCTAACTGCTGTTAGTCTATAAGCAATAAGCCTGAAAAACAATAGGCCGTTTGGAAAAATAAATAGTTCGCAAACGGGCTACCCCAATGCAAAGAACCCAGTCTTTTCGCAAAAAGTCTAATTTTCCATATGGCCTACGGCACATATATAAAAAAAAACCCGTGGTGATTTTCGGTGGGTATTCGTGATTATGTACGGGGATACATACATGTTTTGTACATTGTAATAGTAATATAAAAGAAATAGAGTGGAAAAAACCGAGTTTTAACAATATGACAAGGTAATATTTTATTTAAAAAATAAAAATTACATAATATGCATATTATATTAGGTAATTATATTCCGAGTGATTTTAAATCGCGATTACGTCATATCCTTCTTGTTCGCAAACTACCTATATTGTTCTTAAACATTTTTGTTTTGTTTAATAAATCCATGTTAATTTTTCACGTGACAACATCGAAGTACCGGTTGATAAAATATTCTAGCCATTACATGTATTTCTCCTAATAGACCGCTCAAATGATTTTTATTTGAATTTAAATTATTGTTTAAACATTCATGCATATTATTAGACTTGTGCGTTATTCTTGTTATTATTATTGAACGTTTTGTTTGAAATAAAATATCTTATTTCAAACTGAAAATAATACATTTGTATTCAATTAATATATATAATAATAACTAACCGACTTAACTTTATTTCTGAATGCAGCGTTGTATTTTCAACCGCGAATATTTATAAAAAAAATGTTCGATTTCCATCACATGAACTAATGTCTTTAAATAATTGAAACTGTGAATACCGTACTATTTTCATTTCTACGACTGTCCTTTGGTAAATAAATTACAAATGAATGAACACAAATTTACGACAAACTATATGGGTATCACGATAAACACGATTGAAAAATGGTCAGAGAACAAATTATTGAGAGCGAATTGTGACTATAACTCCGCGGCGTGAAAAAAAATAAATAAATTCAAATTATATTTTACGATCTATTTTAAATAATAATCCAATAATGTATACGTAGACATTATAGTAGCCTCAAATAATCAGAAATGTTAACCTGTGGTGATTGTGAGTACAATTTTAACTAAAACTGTTTCGACCAGTAAGCTAGCGGACACCTGATAAGAACTAGTCGTCGATACTTATCATTTATGACGATAATTACGTTTATTTCGTACCGTTTCTTCAGATTCCGGGGCGCATGCACTGTGATCCAGGAAAAATCACGTGTTTTTGATGACATGCCTAGCTGTTTATTTAGTGCGTATGACATTGTCTTTTGATTTATCAAATTACACACTGCAACGATATGACGTGATGCCACTGCTACTACAGTCAGTATAGCCTACTGAGACGAGCGCAGATGAGTTTTAAATATTCAACGAATTCGGATCGCTTTTTAAACTTTTAATTAGAATTAAACATTAACATTCGCGTAAATTGTATGTATATATATATATGTATGTATAATGTGTAAACGAAATGATAATACCGTATACAGCTGTAAATTTATTTACTTTGCTGTAGAATTCCTATGTATTTTAATATCATAAACAATTTATAAAGAACACGTTTTCTTTTCAACTTTCATTACTAATAAAAATAATATTAAAAAATTACACATTTCCTTTTAATTATCTGCAGCGCGAGTGTCTCGCTTATATTATTTCCGGTTAAAATATATTTCTTTGACAAAAAAAAAAAAAAAAAAAACACACAGCAAATGAAAAATCTGTAAAGACAATCGGATGATGCGGGAGTTTTCCGGAAAAAATTGAATTCGAATATTTAAAAACATAGTTTCGCATCTATATAAATGTATAAAAAAAAAGAAAGAATTGACGTATCACTGATGGATGTATCACTGTTCTAGGTGAATTTGGGAAGGTAAGATATTATACGGAACTATTCAATTTAAATCTGTAAGCAAAATGGTTATGATAGATCATAACCAACAAAATCGATACCAAATGAAGTTCGGGTAAATATGTTTTGAAATGTTTTGAGAATTTCCGAATATTATCCGAATATGTAAACAGTGGCACGCACGTTATGGGTCAAGCCGTATCAGTTGAATTTCTTAAAAAAAGACTTTGGGTTAAAATACCTACCTTGGGCGATGGGTGGTCGTTGATCGTTGTTATAGCCGTATAGGCTGGTGATGGTGAATATTATTATTAATTTTTTTTGGAGGTTACAGCTAGGGTTTTGAGTGGCCAAATGGTCTATATTGGAGTTGCTTTGCTATTGGTTAGAAGATGGGTGGTCGCTATTGGTATATGTTTTACCCATATTGGTAAGATTGAGTGTGCGCCACTAATTAAACTAGCATTACTTCAGTCTATCTCATGGTAGGCAAGCGGTATGACCTACGGTGGATATCAAGAAATCGGAAACGAGCGCAGCAAACGAAGAATACGATCGAAGATATTCGAAAACGAAATTTGACGATCGTTACGAGCAGAATGGGAAGAGAAAAGTAATAGCGTGTGAACAAAACGGCCAATCCCGGACCTGAAAAGACGGGTTCAGCGAATCCACGGAATATTGAACTGCCAAAAAACAAAATTGTTGACGAGACAGGGAGGCTTCCAGAGATACCTGTTCAAAATAATCAGTGTTCAAGATTATCGCTGTTTCCTGTGTGACCAAAAAAAAAAAATTTAGTAATAGACACATATAATAAAACCAAAAAAGGTTAGGTTAGGTATAGGAATTTAGAAAATAAAATAAACTATAGGTAATGGAGAATTTTAACGTAACTGTTATGTACATTACATATCTGTCCCCCAAAATAACTCACAAATAAAAACGTACTTAGAAAATGAAATACTTTACTTAAAACTTTTCTTTACTTACCTAGTAAAGAAAATACTACACCGATGACACCGCTGGTTTTACGCTCTAACTAACTACGGAACAACAATCATTTCGTAATAATGCACTCTCTCCCCCCGGAAGAGCCCGGAAAATTGGACATTAGCGGTAAAAAGGCATATTTCATCGGTTGCCCTCAGAAGATTATTAGCGTGCGTAGGTAGGCGTATCGTGTAGCGTTTCGTCATTACTATTTATGAGCGGCTCGAACAAAAGGGTCTGATTAAAAATAATTGCAAACACTAACACCACACCCTTTCTTTGTTTGCGAAAAGATCGAGGAATTAATGGGAAAAGGGCACACAAAAAGGCGCGCTCGCACACACACACGCACATGCACCTAACGAACGGAATAACAAAAAAAAAAAACGAAGTAAATGGCAGTCGATGTAGCTGGATTAAAAAAGAAGAGAAAGGTAGACAAAAAAAAAAAAAACAAAAAAAACAAAAATATATACTAGTATAGTATAACGATAGCTGGGCGATAAAAATAAATCAAACGGGTTCAACTAAATTTGCGCATATATATACATGTAAGATAAAGGGCCATACAAAAAAAAAAAAAAAAAGAACACCAACTAAAAACTAAAAAGGGTTCAAAAGATAATGGTTTTTTTTTTTTTTGAGGTTACGCCAGTTTTTTTTAATTATTTAAATTCCAACACGGTATCGGTGAATCTTTGTCCCCGCGCGAGGGAGAAAAAAAAAACGTCCGCGGATATTTTTTGATACACAAGATTTAGTGCGACGATCGTTAAAAACCGCAACATCAATTCTCAAAAAAAAAAAAAAAATAAGGGAAAAAATACCGAAATTAAATAAATGTCCACCCCTGGAAGTTGTGGGTTTTTTCCGGTCGTTAATGGTGTATTTTTTTTGTTAATATATATATATACACACATACACATAAAAATGTATACGATATCGTATATGTGTGCATATATATATATATTTTTTTTTTATAATGTGCGGCCGCATATTAATCGTTATATTCCTTTGACCGTACAGTTTGTGGTGCACGCATGTTACGCTGCGTCGGTGCGTTACACGGCCGGGATATCGCGGGGGACGTTTATCGCCAATCGGACGGGTTCGAAACGGGCGCGGAACGCGAACGGATTCACGCCGCACGACGGACGCCAAACGGTCAGGTGCGATTAACGGCGACCGGTCGAAACGGGAGACTCGGTTAGGTTAGGCCTATACGAGCTGGGATATTGAACGCGAGCGCTCCGAGCGTGAACATTTGAAACCGATCGAATTAGACAAAATACGAACCTACGGAACTAACGGAACGCGGCCGCGTGTGTACAAATTGAAATCGCGAACTTCACGCTTTGCAATTGACGAATGGCACCGATTTAACGTTTAGCGATGTCGCGCTGCGTTCGTTGCGTTTTCGTTTCGAATTCACGGGGCGGCGCGTGCGTTGGAAACGCCCGGGGACTCGTACATTTTTCGAACGCATCGATAGAAAAAAGGCGTCGTTGCGGTCACGCGACGCGGTCAATCTAACCGAAAAAAAGAAATGGCGAATTTCCCCCGTAGCATTTTTCTAATTAATTTTTCGTTCGGAGAGGGGGTATACTTGTGTAAATTCACCGGCGATACGAGGTGCGAATATCCTCTAGTTAAACTGTTGTCGGATGAAGAGGGGTGTAAAATATCACGGGGATATAAATTCGTTTTCGATTTGCGTACTCGGATTTTCTATAATTATTATACTTATACGTCGTCGTCGACGTATATTATATTTCAACGTTTCTTTGAAGCCTCGCGGAAGAGATGACAAGGGCGAATTAAACGAGACCACTCGACACGGTTCAAAGAGACTCGGGGTTTTTTTTTTTTGAAAATTTACAGAATCGTTGAATTTTAATAAACCACTCGAATGGCCTTTGACGGAAGACACTCCTTTCGGGTCACCATTAATGTTAAAAAAAAAAAAAAAAAAAACAACTTTCAGTTATTTACCGGTATTACTTACACATGTAACTTGTACGTAAATACAGGTACGTCTCTTTCGACCGGATGCACTCCGCGATGTTAGCGGAATCGTCGTCAATCGTTTACCGAGGATTAAAAGAAATGAAAAAATGAAAAACTTTTCAAAGGCCGCGGTGTAATTTGTTGTGTATATAATTTAACGGCCGGGCGTTATGTATACATAGATAGAGAGAGAGAGAGAGAGAGAGAGAAAGAGAGAGACACGAGGATCACGTCGAGCTCGGACGATTTCGAGGTCGCGAGGGTAAAAGCCGCCTATTCAAAATAATATACGCTCACCGGTGTACGCAATAATAATAATAATAATAATAATAATAACACAACGATTTTGCATAAAAGTTCATTATATTTTCATATCGTTAATTTCGCGTACATCCCTTTGCTGTGCAGCATCACTTCTGATAATCTTTTTTTCCCGGTATACAAAATTACATATTATATTATTATAATATCGTTTCACTCATCGTTTCCGACGGATTACGCGCGGGGTTTTTTTTTTTTATTATTTTTTTTTTCTCCTCCTCCTCCTTCGAGGTTCACTGATTCGCAGTACTCGCAAGCGCGCGTCTCTCGCGTCGAATACCCGGTAGCGGATTTACGCGCGGGACGCAATTAGTTATTTCACAATCGGTGTGAACGCCCGTCGTTGCTCACGTCATTCTGTTATCACTGTTCGAATCGTACTTCTCGAAACGCGCGGGTCTGTTACTCGACTGCCCGCTGTAAGTCTACGTTGCTACAATCGGCTGCACGCCGTTCTCGCGTTGAACACATTGGCGCACACGTGCGCGAGTGCCGGGGGCGTGATTAGCGCCCTTAAATCTGACACTGGCACTCCCGGATTTTCGAGATGAACAAAACAAATGGGCCCGATACTCGAATCGTACTCGGATACAAGACGAGCGATTTTACCGTTATACCGCCGTTGTGTATTGATTTATATAAAAGCAAAATACATTGATAATAGATATAATACGGTATTTAAATATCGTGTTATCATGTAAGTTTACGTTAAATGGTTTTCGTATTTTTGAACAGTTACCTATACCGTGTCGGTTATTTACTAGGCGATGAATGGATTCATTGTTTCAATTACGTTTATTTAATGTGTAGCTGTGATATATAATTTTATTTCGAAATTTTCAATTGGGGTGTGGGAGACAACGCCCCGCACGTGACACCCTATCGTAAATACTTTTTGCACTCCCAAGTTTTTTTGCTGAACGTGTGCCAATGGTTGACCAACGAAACGGTCGGTTACTATAAAAGATCCGGACGATCAGTGCCTACACGCGTATAATACAGTCGATCCATGTACGCTGTTTGCGAAGCTTTAAAAAAAAAAAACCACCTCATCCGTGCACTCCGTAATGACATAAATTAAAAATCTCCGTCCTAAACAATGTGTTATGAACTAGTTCAATTCGATCAAAAACTTAACCTCACCTAACTTCAACTAAAAAATGTCATCGAGTCCATGTGGGTTTTTTCTCGTTTCGGGATCCCCGGGAATGCGAAAAATTGGACGTGTCGGCCAATGAAGCCTCTATCAAAATTTCATAAAAATAAACTCTATCGCATCGTCCGAAGGCGCTTTACGTTAACAAATGTCGAAATGTCGGAAACACGGCAGAGCGATTATCGAAATGATGTGGCGTTCTGTAATTGAGCTTGTAAAGAAGTACAAAGCTCCGTGTAAATTTTATAATTATAGTTGAAGTCAGAAGTAATATGTATACTAACTCGAACGAAAATACAATATAAAGCATACACGCTTAAAACGCTCTTACCTTATCAGCGCCTACTTGTGACGGTATGCGCCAGCGTCACGGTTGTCGTATTTCAATGTGGAAAATACGGGACAATTTTATTTTTTTTTTTACGAAATTAAAGATTGCATACAAACTATGTGTACTTGTCAACACTCCGCAGATACATGCGATTTAAAATATACGTCATTACAGATCATCGGTGTCAATCGATTTTGGCAAAAACGCACGGTTGTAACTCGTACTTTGTGGACATGTACGCGTCCGAGCGGTAGACCAAACGATTTTAGAAACCTTGATACAACCGTGTATTATCTCGAGAAATACGGGACGGGTACTGCGCAGAAAAAACATTTCGATCGAACGCGGTAATGTGTGCAAATAGTCAATTTCGGACTACCCTTAACCGACGCGCGCGCGGTTTTTCACGGACTCGGCACAGCTGCCTGTCGGTAAACACCGTTATATCCCGTCACGTATTATAATATTATTTGTTTTTAGCCGCGAACGGGACGGTTAAAAAATAATTATAATTTTACGGGTTCGTGGACAGGCGCACGGCGCGTGTGTACCGTAGTCGTTGTGACGAGAATCCGCGAGAAAACCGTGGCGATGTGACACCGTGCCGCAGGAGCCAGTGGCGGGTCGATGCGGGAGGCGGCGGCGGGGCGATGAGCATAAGTCGCCGGTGGTTTTTATGTACACAATAACCCAGCGAAGAGTGCAATATCGCCACGGCGAAGATAAAAGCTTAAAAGTGGCGCGCGGAGCTTATATTTAGGGCATCGGAAGTCGTAAACAGTGGCGGCGGCGGCGGCGGCTATGGCTTTTGCTGTTTATATATATTATAACAACCGCCGCGTCTCTCGCACGCCTGCCCGTGCACTTCTTGTTGCTGCTGCTGCCGCTGCAGCGATCGGGTTTTTATAGTGTAAACGCGCGCGCGGAGAGAAAGGGTTGGTGTGGTGTTTTTAGGGTCGATAAGGGATTCGGCTTGTCATAAATATTAAGAGTGTAATTTTGTCTTTTACGGGTGTGCCTTATCCCAGAGGTATCGTCTGCCGCGCGGCGGAAGGGCGATATTGCGTAGCGCGCGGGGCGGGCGCGAGCGGGCGAGGGTTGAAAAAACAACATCGGCTAAAAGGCGAGGGGCCGGCCGGGAAAATAGGAAAAGTTCGACACCGCGGTAGAAACGGAGAGGAATATTATCATAAGTATAATAACGATGATAATAATAATAATAGTAATAATAATAATAATAATACGTATACGAAGGAATATTATAAAATAGTTCCGCGCGACCGTTTTCGGCGCGTTTATTAATTTTTTTTTTTTTTTTTTTTAACCGTACCGAACACCGTGGCCGCTCCGTAAACATTATAAACGACGTCCGATCGGGACGCGTGCAAACCATAACTGGTACTCGCTACGAATATAGCCAGAGAGGTCGAGTCTGATCGATTTACTCGCGAAATGTTCGTTTTCCGAATTACGCTGTATAATATCGCGTATCAAATAGATAATGGAACCACGGACTGCGGGACATTACTGTCTCGGACCGCTATATTTTCGCGGTGCCGAACAGGTAACAAGTTTGTTTATACGTTTTCATATACGGTCACTGTGGTGAGGCTACAATACAGATGATGATTTCACTATGTCTGACGATGGACACAGCCGAATATTTACTATCAAACCATTCGATAGTCGATCGCATTCGGCAGTTTAAAAGCTACTTAGTTTCGAAACGAAATAACCGTTTGAACGTAATATCCAGTAGTTCATCCCAACTATCGATAGTATACCTACAGTCATTATAAACTATTCGGAAGTACTCATCCTTTGATAATAGTGACTAGTAAGTATACAAGTATATATTATAGTTACTACGGTCTTCACTGATAAGCTGTTGTGTACCGTCAATGTTTTCATCATTTATGGATTGCATTATGCAAAGTATTTGAAATCGGCCGTAAACCGTTTCTATAACGTTATCAGCACATAAATCACGGTGTAAATTCGAATTTGATAGTTCAATCGATAATACGATTCGTCCTTTTGCGGGTATTATAATATGGCTGCAGAATTTCGTATAGCCCTTGTGCGACGTCGTACAGTCGTACAGTCGGCTTTCCGTAGTCGTTTTACATACCGGCGGTGCTCACGAACCGAAGGATTGTTGGATCGTTATCATTTGTGAAGGCCGAATTCGGGAGCTTGCTGGTTTGAATGACGGAAAATCGACTGTTATAACACGTGAACGGGCATCCGAAAACAGCCGAATATAATAACTACCTATTAAAATTAAAAATTTAAATAAAGTCTCGCGAAACACGCCCTACGACGGCGGCAATAAGTATAAAAACGACCTCCGAAATATGATTAATTAATATTAAAAACCCGGACGCGTTAATAATAATATATTTTTTTTTTTTTTTAACTCGAAAAGGGAGCTAAAGTACATAGCATGCGTATACGGTTATTCATCGCGTTGTTTAAAAACTTTGTATATATTTCGCCCCCCAATTTTATTAATGCCTTATTCGACGTCGCCGTCGTCGTCCCTATTCCGTATTTATAAAATGATATTGCATTTTTTATTTCTAATTACTCTTATAATATAGACAATTGATTAATATAAACGAGATAAAGCATCGTGCGAAAGTTGCGTGACCACGGCCGTTATAAATATTATACCGCGTTTTTCGTTTTATCCGCACGTGTTATCGACCGAAATTATATTACATTTTTTTTTTTTTTACGATATTATATTCCGCCGTCGTAACGAATTTTTAATAGAATCGGTTTTTTTTTTAACTTTTATGGTCTTATATAATTAAACCGCTGCTTTCTGTATCCGCATACATACGCAAATTGGAATGTACGCGGGTTTCGCACACGCCAAACCGTGAAATTTATTCGGGTATCGATTAAAAATGCATTAGTAAGGTGTTCGTTTCAGACCTTCGTACCCGGAGGGGAGGGAAGGTATCGTAAATTTCGGAGGGAATGTGCCAAAGGCGGAATCGGATCTAGGAATTTTTACATCTGGGGAATAAATTAAGAAAATACGCTCAATGGCAAATTTTTGTAGCTCGATAAAATACGGTTATTTCCATAGCACAAATACCATCCGGTCACCCCTGAAATAAACACCGCATTAATATACCGGAAACGAAGGGTTTAAATTTGAAAACACATACACTTATTTCGTTTAGAACGAAATATACGAAAGTCATTTTAACACTGTCCGCGGACTTGCATTTTGTAAAATATTTATATTTGATCGAGGCTGCAGGACGGGGACGTACGGGTACGGATTATACGGCCCGGGCCGTACCTATATTAATATTTAATTCCTCGAATCTCGGTTTCCAAACTTTCTCTAAAAACGAAAAAAAGTGTTTATTGTTTTTTTTTTTTTTTTTTTTCAATACGAAATTTGTTACAAAATATCTTTGATATTAAGACACAGAATATATTATCGTCCTGTACGTTTCTTCATTATATAATAGTTAAGAACTCAATTCCGGTACGGTTATTAGCGCCAAAGTTTTACAACACCATGGGAGAGAAGAAGTACTGTACGCTTATATAATATATTAGTAATTACACAGTGTCTATGTTAAAATTGTTTGAATTTATTATTGTTGTATGGTATAAAATGTCCAATATAATGTAAGGTTATTTACTTTAGCTGTATACTGTTGTCATTAAATAACCGTTACCTAAACTGGGTACCTAAAAGAAAAATTGTGCCGTACTACCTGTACCAAAGTTCAGCGCGCGCCTATAGTTCAGGGTATTAATAATACCCTGCAGTAATATTCTTAATAAAACACATTATTAGCTCGATTAAATAAATAGTAAAAGTTAATCGTTATTGTCGTTTAGCGCAGAAAATAGTTTAACCTTTAGTGTTCGTTTTGGTTATTTTTTTTTTTTTAGAAATTAAATGATCAATGTAAGTTATACACAAGAGGGGGTTTATTCCGGGAATATTGAATCATACTTGTTATTTATACTCAGCACTCCTCACATGTTATTGAGCAAAAACCAAGAAAATGATTATTGCTACAATGGTAGGTATAGGAAACATTATAGTGTACCTACAAATTGTAAATAATAAAATATTGTGTTAGAATTTCGAAATAAAACGTGAAATCAATTAAACGTGATACAGTTCAAAATTATCATTTTTATTTATTAATAAATATAAATTAGTTAATTCGATAAAAAAAACAAACGGTTGCACGTTAAAATTAAAGTCCTTAGCCTCGATTATAACGGTAATATGACGTTATGGAAAATTAATATAATAACCAATTTTATTTACTAATAGCAGAAATGTTACAAAATTATATAATAAACAATATAATATAAAAACAATTTGTTTGAATAGAATATTAGCAATTCACTAAAAAACGCATTATATTTTTTTGTTCCGTGTCGAAAACGCCTCGAAAAAATATCGATTTTCACATCGGGGTCTGCACGTACGTACACGCAGTTATATACTTTGTTGGGTTTTTTTTTCAAAAAAAAAAACCGAATGTAATTTTATAATATCATAGTTTAATCGAAATAATTGAATATAGGAACCTGTAAACGAGTATGTATCTAAGCGAATATTTTAAGTAATTAATTTACAGAAAATATAACCCTATTAAAACATAGTGCGCCGAAATACTATTATTATTACTATTGTACTTTTGTGTGTGCAGTGTTTTCCCTCCACGATTTTTCACGATTTTTTCAATATCGAGTAGAATATAATAATACGTTTTTCATTGAACACGGTGATAACTGATAGGTTCTTATCGAAATACAGTTGCTAAAACCACGGATAATATTCTCCCTTATCACATTATCAGCAACGTATTCGAAATAATAACCACAAAAATGAGAAAATAATTTTAATTTTAATACGCGTTTTTCTTAAATATTTCAAAAGTACTAAGTAAAGTATTACAATAGTAACATTTCCCAAAGTTGCACGATTCACCGTAAATTATCGTTAAAATTCGCTCCATTGACGATCATTCACCAGAGTACTTTTTTATAAACCACCCGACCAAGTGGCAACACTGGTTTTAATAGAACCTATAACGTATAAAAACGGAGATATATGGTTTTTGATTTTTAAAAAATAATCAAGAGGTGCGTCGTTTTTCGTGTTGATATAAGAATTTAAGGATACACATCCGAGTACACATTATTATTATATTATACTTCCATATTGCATTAAAAATAATATTTTCATTATTATGAACGTAAATACAAGGAAACAGATATATTCACGTACGACAACGACGTTTTGTTGAAGCCTTTTTTTTGCCTTTTTTTTTTTTTATCATGTCTGCGTGAGCGTGCGAGTGTGTTTGTTATTATTTCATTATTGTCATTCATATTATTATAATAATATTCTACTGCACGGGGACGGTTCATTGTTTTTTCAAAGTTTAAGGAAAACACGCGTATCTACCTACAAAGCTGGTAGGGTAAGGTATAAGAGCATATTATTTTTATAAAATATATGTGGGGAAAAGCGAGAGAAAAAACGCTGTTAACACGGCCGGGGTTGTTTTTTTTTTTTTTTTTTTTTTTAAATTGTTTTATAATGAAAATACGTCGTATTAAATGATTATATTGCGTTCCCGCGGAACGACGCCCATTTTTACGGCGAAGAAATAAATATTTTTATTTTAAACACATAATAATGATGAACACCGACCGGGAAAAATGATCGAAATGCAATATAAGAGAAAAATCGCGCATAGAAACAGCCAGCGTTTTGCAGCTGCAGTAGTCTGGGAATGTGAAAATCACGTTACACATAACATCAAAAAAATAATATTTTAAGAATATTTTATAGGACGTAGATTCGGTTTGAATTGTTTGTTTCCGAGTTGGTGCGCGCATGACGGTCGAATCGGTTTCTTCGACATTAGATTGCCTTCAATCGTTATTTTCCTCGCTGGACCACGTCCCGGGAATCGAACGAAAGAATAATTGCCGGTCTTACCGTGGTCCGAATAATGCGATTGTTCGGTAAATCGAAAACGACGGCGCGCGCGTGAATTATTCGACCGCGGGAACACACACGTCGTCGTTGTCCGGTCTAATAAAATAATAATGTCTCGGCCGTAGACCGGAATATCGCCTAATTCGCACGATCCTATATCGTATACAGTATACAGTATCGCGTCTTGGTGGCGGATATCTTTTTAACTGTTAAAAAGCGTACAGACACCTAACTATTTGATTAAAATAAATTTCTTTTTTCGTCGGGTTTTTATCCCTCGTTTTACACTATCGCTGATCGCGCCAGACACGTCACGTAGCTGTGATTTTATTTGATGGGATGGGATCTAGTCTTTTTTTTTTATGAATAGTCTAATATTCTTCTAGGCTAGAGGAATAGCCTCTAGGCTATCTTTTTTATCAGACATTCTGTTCAAATAGTCAAAAGTTAAGATTGGTTTCTAGCACCAAATCGTATCTACATAGTTGTTATGTCAGAGAAGTCCTTTTTTGATATTCTTTGTCCATTTCGTTTTTTAATAATAAAGAAAACATCTGAAGATCGGGAATATTGATGCATTAACGGTTTCTATTAAAATCTATTTGGTTATTTTTTTTTTAATTTAGTGAAAAAACTGAAATTTTTACCCAAGTCCTATTGATATTACCTACATATTCTTGAGGTGGTTAATTTTTTATTTTTTTAAAAAGTTATTTCAGTTATTTTTCTAGGTTTATAAAATTAAAAAGTTTTTATATAGATATAGTGATTTTTTAGGATTATGAAAATACACGAAAATTCGATATAAGGTTCATCGCACGCGTTCTATTTATTAGTAAAACAAATATCGAAAATCGTAGTAATTTACTACACCACCACTTTATTACTATAGACTTTCACCGAACTCAGCTCAAAATCGTTTTTAGTTTACAACGATAATTAGAATATAAATTATGATACGGGCTTTGAGGGGGAGTTGATTGCTCCCTCCGACTACTCTCGAATACGCCGTCTGGCTCACACGTACATAGGCAATGAGTAATATTTCCGTATAAATCACAATACGATGTACTCGTGTGCAAAATGATTTACGGCGATTCAGCCATTAAAGGTAAATACTTAAGGTTTTGAGTCAGTTAAATACGTTAAAAATAAATAGTAATGGCAATTGAATTAATACTGGGCGGTGTAAAAAAAATATAGTATAAAAATATAGAGTCCTAAAAATAAAAACAAAAACTAAGATTAACGATATTTTGTATACAGTTAAAAATTAAAAACGTAAAATATTCGATATTTTGATTTTGATTTAATTTTAACGTTCCTTTTTATGTTGTTAATGCCAACGTTAAATACTGCAGACAAATGTATATCGTGACCAGTTTTGTTCAAATCAGTATACAACGTCTGTGAACTCGGTTCACCTGATTTATCCGACAGACTCCAAATGTACGTCAACAAAATATGACAAATGGTTAGCGCATTCAGACAAATTAAATTTCGAAATTACCAAATCGCCGTATAGTTGGCAAATCAAATTTCGAAAAAAAAATGTACGATATTTTTGAAATTGTTGTTTATCTGTAATTGTAGAAAGATATTGAGATTGGATAAATCGTATAAAGCTCTTTGGAGGTTCTTTGGATGCCCATTGGAGCGTTTCCAAGTATAGCGTACAGGTAAATTATATTTCTGGGCTGCATAATTTGGCTGACGTTTTTTTTTTTTGGTGGGGGGGGGAGCGAGAGAGACTACAATCGGTAATTTCAGTGAAATATAATTTCGCGGCTAGATTAAAAAACGAAAAAAATACGTACGCAGTTTAGGTACATACAGTATATTATACGTGTATACGAGGCCCCCTCGTGACCTTTTAATATGTTTATGTAAATCCGAGTAATTAATCATTTTTTTTTTTTTTTTTGTATACATGTATAATGCGATTTCCCTGTTGATCGGCCGGCGATAAGTATATATTGCACAGCACGTCGGGGTACGAGCCATAAAATTCGATGAAGTCCGTATTTACGACGTGGGAGTGGCTACCTATATATTATATTATAATATCCTGCAGGAGTTCGTATAAGTACATTATATTTACGTACGGTTTTTTAAAGTTTTTTTTTTTTTTTTTTATTTT
The DNA here is from genome assembly GCA_902439185.1 of Cinara cedri. Taxonomy (NCBI): domain Eukaryota; kingdom Metazoa; phylum Arthropoda; class Insecta; order Hemiptera; family Aphididae; genus Cinara; species Cinara cedri. Next base: position 3,388,176 of record CABPRJ010001426.1, read on the forward strand.
GCTTGATAACTTAATCGAAAGTAAAACAACTAAACCGTCGACTGTAGGGGTACAACCGCATTTCCACCGCTTCCCCCTCCGCAATAAATAAAAAATAAAACCTAACGAATTGAGGAACGGAATTTCACACGCAGAGAAATTATTTTTCTATTTTTAATGTTTTATTTTACTATCTAAATATGGTAATAGATGAGATTCTAGGACCTTTCTATGTCAAAGCTACGTGGTTTTTTGGTAAAGGCGTAATATAATAACAGTTAGGTACATACTTAGTTTGTATTAATTGTTAGTAAATACTAGTAATTCAAATAGAAAATAGAACTAATATTGGGGACGCGTGCGGCCACTGCAGTTGTAGGTGGGTAATGGGGAAGGCAAAATACATAAAATACTAGATAAATAATTGCAAAAAAAAAAAAAAGTTCTCTTTTTGTTTTTTCTACTGGAGCAATATTTATGGCAGAAAACATAATCAGTACAAATTTAAAATAACAAATTCGTTATGTTGTAATTTGAAAAAATATACTTCGTTTTTTTTTTTTTTTGTTTTTCCCAGTTATTATAAAAAATAATTTAGGTGTAAAAAAATGACTTTCTCTGTCTGTGGCTATGTATTAAAAAAAACAAAATCGATATCTTATCATTTTTAGATTGAAACAATATATCTGGTAGAAAATATCGATAAATAACCACGGCTGGGAAAGTCAATGATATTTTTCAATTGAGTTTATTTAAACTAATTTTTTTTTTTTAAATTGAATAAAAAATTAAATAAAAATATACCATTAATTTAAATTAATAAGACAAGATTATTTAAAAAAAAAAAAAAAATCATTGATTAGATATTAAAAATTAAAATACCTAATAAAATTGAATGTAGATATGACCAATGTATGTATTATAAATCTGTGTAGTTGTAGCGTTTATAGAACTCGAATCATAATTCAGACTCGGTGATAACTCAAATTTAAACTTGAGTGTAAACGTTGTTACTGTATTCTTTAGCGTTAATAACTCATTAATTTACAAAATATATGACCTAAAAAGGACAAAAGACTAACTATTGATTGTGCAATTTTATTCCAAATTTTATTCAGTTTTAACAACAGATAGGTAGTGCCCGAGTAATAGCCAAGTAGATATTATGAATATAGTTCGTGTATCGTGGCTATTTATGTTTTTATTATTACGATTAATTTGTTTTACGTGTACATATAAAAATACAACTATTCGTAAATATATATTGGCTTATTATAGGTATTTTTTTTTTTCTAATAATATTTAATGATTTTCCACATTATGATTACTTTTAAGCCAACGAACTTTTTAATGTTTTATATGGACAACGGTAATAAGTACAATATTCGTCTGGATAAAAACGTATACAAATTGCTAATAATAATAATATAATCAATGTACTATAGTATCAATAGTCTAAATCATTATGAAAGTATACTGATGAGGTTTTTTTCTGTTTCTGTAAATAGTTTACCTACCAGAAATATTGCTCCGATCGAAAACTTTATGAGAACACTTGGGTAGAATGTTTGATTTTTTTTTTTTTTTTTGTGGTTTTCTCAATAAATGAGAACTAGAACTACCGGAAATTGCTGGTATACTTTTTGCTGTTTTCTACAGGATTACGTTAGCAAAAAGATGAAACTACGAATAATAATACTCTGATCAGAATCGCTTTTCGTTAACAACGCTAAGTATAGAGCAGATATACATTTAACGGCCCTGTACATTATCCTTACTTCAGACTTCCCTTATAAAACATACACCCATCAGCAGTAACGTCGGCCTTTTGCCCGTGAAGTAGCGATAGGGTGCCACAACGGGCCGTCCACGGCATTTAGGAGTCATAGTCTGAGCCCAAGGCATTATTGGACAAGTGAAGGTCTTTTTCGAATGACTTTATTTCTTCTCTTATCAGCTTTTGTACGATATTTTTCCAAGGACATTAGAAGTTCCAATTACTGCCTTTTGCGTTTTTGAACGTTCCTATATAACAATTCAGACGTCAAACGTACAAATATTTTTTGTCGGCTACATTTCGCACGCGATCGATATCGGACATTGTTGTTTTGGACGTACTTTTCACCTGGTCTGTTAGCCGACATTAGGGGCGGACTGGGTGGCTGGGATATCAGGAAAGTTCCCGGCGGGCTAGTGCCTAATTTGACAATGTGGCGTGTGGGGCGGCTCTTGGGGTTCACAGGAGGTGTGACACAAATAAATTGGAATAATTCGTGTCGACAAGTGAGCAAATCTGGTACCTACTTTAGAAGAAATATCTTCCTCATTGGTATTTAATTCGTGGACGCGATTTACAGTGGGATTATTGTAAGAGGGGTTGATTAAATTCGAAACGGTTCTTACTGGGATAGTATATATAAGAATTTACAATTGACAGCTATTTGCACTTTGGAAAAAACGTGTCAACATTTCTTCAAAACTTACGGACCGTTTAGCATGTTTACACCTGTAATAAATGAAATGATAGTAGTAGTGTTGTTGTAGTAAAACACGAGTAAAATTACGGAAATTTATTGAGGCAGAAAAAATACAATGCACCAGGAAAAAAAGCAACGTACGTCTCGGCGCGAGGAAGGGCTCTTCCTGGATGATTAGGCCGGGGAAAATATAAGAAGAAAAAATTGGAGTGTGTGTGTCATCCGGTCGTCTATATCGTATATGTTAGCTTTAAGACATTAAATATCAACTATCAAAAATACGTACCGTTATAAGTCACTGTTATGGATAATTTAATGTACAACTGTAAGCAACGATAAAACATTGCTTACGAAAATACGATTCTGAGCGGAGTTCGGTTGATAGTGATGTTTTGTTAACAACATATATGTGCCATATTATAGTAAAATAATTAAGTAGGTTCTATATACATTCTTTAATAAAATTTGTTTGATGTCGTACCGATTTCCCCGGTTTTTCTAAGTTTTTCCCGGTTTTCCTATGTTTTTTTCCCAGTTTTTCACATTTGCTGAGAAAACCGCGGAGATAATCGAAAAACGACCTGTCTAAAGTACCATCCCAGTGAGATTTCTTTTTAGAAAAATTGTCATCATTTAAATGTTGAATCAAAATCGGTTGTAGAAAAGTTGTCCGAAGGAAAAAGAAAGGCGATAATAGTTTTAGCGAACACCCGTATTTTTTACATTTTTACATTTTTTTGAGAAAACCCCTAAGAAAATCAATGTAAATCCGTAAGCGCCTGCTCTTCACTCTGAATCTAAAATACATTGACTCCGTAACCAGGCGATAAGACCAATAGTATATACAATAGTGAAATCACGATGCGTACAATATCGTGTACAGTAAAATCTCTACATACCGGAATCGCTTGGGGGACTGTTGACATTTTCCGTCATAACAGGACGAATCCGTCTAGCGGACGGTCCGTTACAGAGAGGTTTTACCGTGTGCCGTCCGCGGGTTTCGGTTTTGTCTTTTCCGTCTACCCGTACCGCTGTTGGGCCGTAACTTTTTCGGCGGGTCGGCGGCCGGTCCGTCCACCGGGCCGGCTATCATAAAGTCTCGGGCCGTCCGCGGCCGATCGCCCGCCGAAAAAGTTCCGGCCCAACAGCGGTACGGGTAGACGGAAAAGACGAAACCGAAACCCGCGGACGGCGCCGCGGTTGCCCGCGTGCATCGGGACGACGTTATTAATTTACGCCGCATTATAATATTACGCCGGTCCTTCGTCGTCGTCGTCGTCGTCGTCGTTCGCCGTCGCGGTATCGGTACGCCCACCCGAGTTCGAGTTCGCAGCCGTCGCCCGCCGCCGCAATCGCGAGCGTAATTATTATTGCCGAGTAACCGTCGTAATTGGAGACGTCTGCGGAGCTGTCACCTGCCCCCGTACAGTTTCGCCGCGCGTTTTCCCCGTCCATCTCCGCGGCGTTTTACACGCGCCTCTCGCGCTACGTACGCGGCCGACAACGGGTTTCCAGCGCGTGTGCCTCGCGGTATACCCGTGTGTAATAACGACTCGCCGCGCGCCGCCGCCGCCGCCGCCGCAGTGTATTATAACAAACGCGGCGATAGTAATAATTACGTATGCGGACCGATACGTGGAAAAAAAAAAAAAAAACGAAGCGAAATGCCCCGTACGAGTGTTACACGTAATAACCGGCGACGCGGCCGCGGCGCACGTGGGCGAGCGAGCGAGTGTTTCGTATAATTCTTTTTTTTTTTTCTTCGGTTTCTTTTCGTTTTTCTTTCCGTGGCGTTTCCGCGCGCGCGATCGCTCGTACCGGCCGGTGTGCACCGGCAGCGCACCGGCGCACGATACAGGTGCTGACCGCGGCCGAATAATTTCGAACGTTATAATATTATAACACGTGCGAGTGTATTATCCGGCGCTTGTTAATGGTTTTAGCGACGATAGAGACTCCCCCGAAGCGGTGGAAAAAAAATAAAAAAAAATTACAATAATAATTTTCGTAATAAATAACCGTGCCGCCGGACGAGACCTGCGTAACGGGTGTCCGACACTATATACACAGGTAGCGGTCGGCGGGCACGCGGGGGCTCAGGTCCGCGGGCAGCGTGCCCGACGCGGCGGCGAGTTTCGGCGCGTGCGACGCGTCGATACAGATAATCGACCGTCCAACAGTCGATTATTATAATATCGCGTAGGTATGACCTACCCGCGCTACAATATTATGCATGATGTCGTTTGTCCGCGCGCATTACGACCGAATCAACTGTGTCAGCTGAAAATCGTATTTTCGCAACGATTTCGCGTAATAAACCGCGACGGTCTCCTCCTTGCTCCGGCGTGTCTATAACGTACACCACTCCTGCGGTTTCCCCTCGCCGCCACCGCCCCTTCCCTCCACCCCCCGGTGGTTTTACTCGATCCCGAACCGCTTGTCTCCGCGCTCTCGCACGCCGTCCCGTCGCCGTTCCGTCAAAGTCTCCGGACGCGACGTGCGCCGATCGTTCGGCACAGCCCCGCGGTCGGGCTGTCAGACGTCCCGCGCCCGTCGCCCGAATAAATAACGACGTCCGAGTGGACGCCACGCTCGCATCGGCCATTGCCGTCTCGGTCCAACTACCGCGCGCGACGCACGAAACCAATGCTTACGCACAATAAGCTGGCTCACCGTTGACCTATAGTGTAAATAAAGTATCTGTCGCGCAATTTATAGAGAGCGATTATGTTTCGGAGGGAATGTACTGGGGTTTTTTTTTCTTAACTATCGAAAACGTAAAACAGTTGTTTAAAAAAAAAAAGAAAGGTTTTTGTGTCTTTTATATCGAGTTGTATATTTTGAATAACGTGAAAAAACCCGATCAAGTTCCCTCCGAAACATTCTTTTCTGCGAATTTAATAACTGGCCTGCTTTTGTTCTTAAATCGAAATCGAGCTGGTTTTAGTTGGTCCGCGCAAACGTTGGTTTTACGTGTGGCTCGGTGGCCGGACAGTAGAGACAGTAGACGCGGGCGTGACGTCCTCTGAACCGCTGTTGCGAAAGCCGCGCTTCGGGTTTTCTCCGTTAGCGTGCAGTTTTTTCCCCTACCCATTCCGGAGACCTCTCCGCGAGTCGCGGATCGCACGGACCTGACCCGTTTAAAAACGACGGGGCGAAAAAACTGCAGATTCACAGGGGCTTTTCGACATCCCAAAGTGCACGTGACGCTTGTATATTGTATTATTACTCGTGCGGACCGAGTTGAAGCGTTTTGCGTGCCGCCGCAGCGTGGACGAGATTATGCGACGTACCCGGCCGTTATCTGTCGCCTGGGAAAACGTCGCGTATCGCAACGCGATACGGGTACTCGTATAATATTTTCGCGAAATTACACGGGGAAATCGGCGTACACGCGATTATTTGCCGCCGGTTTTTTCCTCCCCCTTTCGCCGGTCTCATCCGTCCGCGCGGTCCCTCCGGTACCGCCGGCGGAGTTTATCGAGAGGGATAAAAATAAATATTGACGGATAATATTATTATTATTATTATTACACGCGCGGTAATAGCGCCGCCACCACCGCACCGGCGGTGCACCGTGGTAGTTCGTCGCCGACGCGCGCGACGTCACTTGTTGCCGCCAAACCCCTAGGCGTGCGCGCGGCGCTCGCCGTCCGCCGCGGTCGGCACTGGGCCACCGGGTCAGCGTTCGCCTATCGTCAGATGATTTCCCTCCGTCCCCCGGCCACTCATAGAGAAACGACACTACACGGACACGCACAAGTACGTACAGGGCGTCTACTTTTGTAGTTCCGAGGGACTTTGCTCTCGGCCCACGCCACAACGCCCACGCTCTGTAATACGGAAAACAAACGCGGAAACGTTATTTTTTTTTCGACGATTGATTATTATTATGTATGCAACGCTTCGGACACGGGTAGGCCCGGATTAACGAGGCAGGCACGCGCCTACCGCTAGGAACTATCAGGGCTATTTTATTTCTAGTGACACGCTGCACTGGCGTCCCGGAATCGAGCACGTCAAAACGAATTAAACGGATTAAATAACGTGTAACAGTTTCGAATTTTAAACGTTAAATCGCTTATAAGTTGTTGAGTAATTGCACGGCCAAAGTATTGGCTATGATATAGGTTTCTCATTCAGATGATTTGACTTCAGCGTAAAACGTGGGAATATTAACGAATACGTGCCTAAGCCTATGATTGGGCTTAATCCGGTCCCGAGCACGGGAAAGGAAGGCTTCAATCAGTTTCGTAAGATTTTCAAATACGCATACCCGTATGTATACATAAACCGTTAATAAACCACCAATAATATACATTATTGCGTGACATCTGGAATGCACAATCGGTCAATGGTCAACAGACCATGGTGCAGGTGACTGATAGAAGATATTCGGACGTTGTGACCCATTTTTGTTTTTTGTTTTTTTTTGTTTATTTGTATTACAAAATTAAAAACGTCTTATCGCACGAATGTAATGTAAAGGTAGGGTAACGTACTAGGATCGTAGCGGGGAGTGAGCGGTGTTACCGGGCCAGCGAAATGGCTACCTACGAAAAACGCTTACAGCCAAGTGTGTCACCGTATATGGTGCAGAATTTCTCTTATCGTTATCGGTGACGATATTTAGGGGAAATGCTCACTGGTTATACAATTCTGAATTTTTCGATGTACGTTATATTCATTATATACACTGATTTCGAAACATACACAATTGAGCAATTTAGATCAACGGTTCCCGAAACAGAGTCATGGATGGTTTTTTGATGGGTCGCAGAAAATTAAAATTAAATGACATATTTTTATCATTTTTTTTTTTTTTTATTGGCTTTAATGTACTTTGGGAACTGTTGCAAATCAGACAAAAAAAAAAATTGAATATTAATAAATAAATTGTATAAAATAAAAGTGTTGATATTGCTAATGAGTGTGCCATTGTTGTAGGCGGGAAGTTGGGTAAGTAGAATGTATAATGTTAATTCATTTACATTGATTGTAACTAACGAAAAACTATTCTGTGAGAAATTCGGATGTCCATGATTTGAATGGCCGTAATTATATTTACGATTTTCATAAAAATGTCATGTTAAAAACATTATATATATAAAAAAAAAAAAAAAGATTTCATTACACTTTACTTTTTCCATGGTCATTAAGTTCAATTTATTAAACCCTTGTTAAATTCTCAAGTATTTCTGTTTAGTCAAACAATTTTATATCCATACATTATATACCAAAAAAAACTGCGTAAATAATCGCAAACATAAAATGCCAATAAGTGCATATATGTGCATATAAGAGCTATATATAGTTCAAAAATCGTCAAAATGTTTTAAATATTTTACCACGTCTAAGATAAACATACGTTTTCTGTTAATAATTTCAAATCTTTATGAATATTTTTAACTGAATTAGAACAAAAAAAAAAAAATAATGAAAACTATTATTTCCATAAAACGTTCCCTTACTTTCCTCGCTTTTCTTGACCTTGCCCACAGAAAAGCTACACAGAAAATCGAAAAACAACTATAACTAACTATTACCCGTCAACTCGATTAAAAATCGACAAAAAAAGTACCTTGGCGTTTTCAATAGGAACAATAGTTTTCTAGTCTAAAAGTCACTAAAAACACGCGCACACACAAACATCATACTCGTAGTAAAACCAATAGCTTAGTTTCGTTAGTACGCTCGCCTCCGAATCTAAAATACGTAAAATTCACTAAAGCCCTTGTTTCCTTGGGATCAAAGATACACAATAACGTCGGTATAGTGAGATTACGTGTCCCAGGTGTACGAAACGTTGAAATTTGACGGACGGAAACTACGGAAGACGTTAAAAACACGGATAAAACGCCGTCGTCGTATTCCGCGAGACGTTTTACCGTCGGAAAATCAAATTTGTATTCGTCCGCGATTACGTGTTGAACTATACACCTAACGGAACGAACGAAAAACATACGGGATTCGCCATAAACGTTATTATTACGGTTCAAGTGCCGGTCGAAGCGGACAGTGTACGTCATTTGTATTTGTTATTCGCTACTAACAAACAAAATGTGTGACCTAATAAAGATTTCGAAACCTATACGGGGAGAAAAAAAAAATGCAAATTTAATATAATATTATTTCATACATATTTTTTGTTATTTAATTATCAGTATACCGAACCCATTGTTTCAAGTCTGAAACGATTTTCGTTATTGATTTGATATGTTATATTTATTGTTCTTATTATTATTATTATTTTTTTTTTATGACACGATAAAATGTGATAGAAAAAAAAAACAACCGAGTGCGTGTACAATGAATTGGCTTGGTTTTTCAACAGTAAACGCTTAGAACTATTTGAAAACTAATCATAAACTTATTGTTTATTTCTTGTTTGTTAGTTTTGTTTATATTATACATTATTATAGATTGCAGGAGACGATACGACGTCGCTGTTATATTTACGCGGAATCGTTTTTAGTATTACCAGGTAAAATATACAAAGGGGTCGAATGTGTGCAAAAAATCGTTAGCTGATGGTAATAATAACGCTGGTTTTGAGTCCAACCTATATAGAATGATTTTAGTTTTTCGATTCTCAGCGCAGCAATTGAAATGCATTGGTTATAAAATAACTTGTGTCTTTTTTTCGGTATATTTTCAGACTTTTTTATCAGTGTGTTTAAGTGTAGCGCCGTCTTTTCTGAGGTCGTTTTTCGATTTTCCTTAGTACGGTTTTTTTTACGACACAGAGAAAGCCCTAGGAAAACTCGAGGAAAACAGGAATGATTATGACAATAACGAAAAACGACAAAACGTGATAATATTTTTGCGATTTTTGAGGTACTTTCGTCGTTTTAGATTTGACATTTTCGAGGGTTTTTTTTGTTCTTATGTGATTAAAATTATTTCGGACGATCTGCAGAAACGCTAGACAATTGTCTAGACAATAACGCTCGTCACAAGTCGTGATTGGAAAAAAATTTGAGCGCAATAGATTTTTTTCAGATTCACAGCGAGGAATGTATTGGTTTTACAACGACGTTTATTTATTATTGTTATAAATTTTATTTGTGAGCGACTATTCTACCGGGAATCCAAACGTAGCGCATTTTCTGCGAGGAAATTTCCGAGCGGTTTTCAGAACAATCGGGAAAACCGGGATGGTCAATGCACGCGCCTACGGTCCCGTACTCGCGTGAAAGAAACTTCGCTTTTTCGCAGGAATCGTTTTTTTTTTTTTTTCGTTGCAGACGGTTTATCGTCGCGCGCGCGGATCAAAATCGAATTCCCGCTTCCGTGCCCCGTACGCCTTCCGAACTGCTCGCCCACAACAGTAGCGGCCCGCCCGTCGCGCGGTACACGTCCGCGTCTTGTTACCCGTCCCGGCCGACCGGCGAAACGGTACACGTACACTTGTTACAACGCGACTATTACGCATTGCGCATTACGCATTGTTATTAGTATTGTCGACCCGCGCAGATGTTATTTATAAACGGACGGCGGCGCGTGGAAAAAAAAAATAATAATAAAAAACGACTGTGTAACGACGCGGCGGACGACAATCGACCGGAAATTAATGAACTGGGCGAACCGCCGACGCGATACGGAATAACAAGCCGGACCGGTGCGTACCGCGTGCGTCACGTTTAGGCGCACGCCGCGACGCGGAATGATCGACGGGGGTTTGTTTCATCGCCGCTGCCGCCGCCGTTATCGGTACGGGTGCGCGCGTTATTACGGTTTTTTTCGTTTATCCCCCCCCCCTCCCCCCGTGTCGCGTTATCCGCTTCCGAGCGACGAGCCCGCGCGACGCCCGGCCGCGAACCGCCGGCGGCGCGCCGATGCGCCGGGCACGGCATTCGAGGGCCCGGAATCGGGGCCCCGCGGCGTTGTTTGCCGGCGGCCGGACAAGTGGAACCGCCGCACAAATAACCGCGGACGGCGGCCGTCGTAACGCCAGTGGCCGGACACGTACGGGCCTGGACTGCGTGGATTCCGCCCGATCGGCCGACAGTCGCGTTGAGCCGCGGGGATCGGCCCGGCACTGGCGGATATCGATGGCAGGGCGTATTTTACTGATGGCCCCCCCCCCTTTTTTTTTTTTCTCGTCGGCTTAATTCAGCACGACATTGGCGGTTTCGGTTACGGGCGCTGCCGTAGCAGCCACGATGTTTTGTCACGGGAATTCGAATTTTTAGTTACGCCACTGTAAACCACGGAATAATATTAAAACGATGGCTCTCGATGGCGAGAGCCGTTGTTACACACACAGATAATAAAGAAATTAATAGGCCACTGCCGTAAAAACTTTCAGTGGGGGCGAATATTGTTCCCGGAGAGGTGATTTATCATTAGTCATCACTAGAAAGATAAAAAAAAAAAATAGCAGAGTCGTACAAAATATAATATTGTCCGTACAAAATGAAGTTCACAATACTCTGTTGAAGTGTACGGTTTTGAAAGTACGATTCCCAGGGTGACGCGCCCTACGTGAAACCATATAAAAACTAGTAAAAACAAACTAGAAAATCATGACAATTTAAATAATATTCGAAAATCGCTGTAATTGTACTATGTCTAGAAAGTGTTAATATATAAGTTAATATTGGGTGAAAGTTTTTTATGAATAGTCCCGTTTTCCACGGTTTTCTCGTGAAACTACGAGGGGAATCAAAACATGGTCCTCCTAACGAAACAAACCTGACAAAATGTGTTACCATAAACCTGCGTCACCGACGTCGACGTGCAGTGCAATATTTATAATCGAATAGATCGGAGATATGGAGGAAAAAAAAACACATCGTAGCAAATCGATCAGAATCTAAAATCCTAATTTAGAATCTAATAGGTACTCGTTTTTACCAAATAACACGTATCAGTGTCTCTTTCGTTTTTTTTTGTTTGTTTTTTTTTTTTAACGCTTTTGTCTTACCGTATCGCGATCTCGATTACACCCGATATAATTTCCGTCGGATCGCGTGTATATCATGCCATATTATTCGTTCAGAGTGTTATTTACGGCCATCGATCGGCTGCAAGCGTTTCGGTTTAAAACACTTAACCGCGTTTAACCGGGGCCTGGAAATAATTTATTATAGGCGGCGGTGGCTGCAAATTAAACGGATGATTAGTCACCAAAATATAATGTAATGCATTACAATGTTTCGAATTTCTAGTAATTATTTTGTGTAGGCGCCGCGGAAAAGACCTCGCTCGGTTATTATTTATTAATAACGTTGCTTATAAACACGTGCAGCGTGCGGATATTTATCGGTTTTTTTAACAGTACAATATATTGAAAACCCGTCGTCCGACGGAATTGTCACACGAAGTCCGGTGTGATTTCGACTCTGTCGAAATAGTGACATTTCCGGGCCGAGTGCAGATGTCGCGCGCGCAAACGAAACAAAACGTTGTTCGTATGAAAAGTTGATTGTACAGTTTCGACGCGTCCGAACCGGCAAAACTGTGTACGGAAATTTACGCGTTTTTCGTCTGTTCCGAATATTATTATCAGAGACCGCGACTACATCGCGTTTACATCCGATTTTGCACGTTCCAACGACGATCGGTCTTCTCCGTCATCTCAGTCGTCCGGCCGGCGTCTTCGTGTTCGCCCGTTTCTTCACTGCCGCGGTGCGCCGCGTTCCACGAGATTTCCCGCCCGGAGATCCTTCGAACGTCAATTAAACCGACGGTTTTCGTCTTTCTTTTGGATTGAACTATGCGCGTCATACACGATACATAACACTCGCGGTCACGTTACCGTTATTGTTTTCGTGATAACGTGGCGACGCGCGCACCGGGTGTTAAAGTGACGGGCTCCGGGAGGACTATTATAATTGGCTAATCGCAATAGACGAGTATCAAAAGAACGAAGAACAAAAAAAAAAATGGTAACTTCAACACCGGATTACAATCGCCGTTTCCGGCAATTAAAATAATACACAAGCACACCGTGTATCGCGCAAATAACAGTGTGCAATTGACATTTGCGCGCGGCGCACCGCGGCAGAGTGAGCCTCGTAAACGGCGGATTACCGCGCGCGTAATTATCGCGGTACGCCTGCCCACGCGGCGCGGCGCGTCACGGTCGTCCATCGCGCCGCGCGACAAACGCTTCGGCGTTATAACAGCGCCGTTGTCGTTTCACTCCGCGATAATTGTCATGTCGCCGTCGTTGTTTTGTCGCGCCGGCGGTTCCGTAAATTGCGCGGCGGAAAACGCTACGCCCGCCTTAATTCGCGTCGATTCGCGCGTGCGCGGGGGTTTTTTTTATTTTTTTTCATTTTTTTCAGATCGGTGTCGCGATCGGCGAGTCCGTAGTCCCGGCCGGCCGGCGCGCCCGTCTCGAAAAAAACCGTTTACGCTCGATCGCTCCCGCCGCCGAACGGCGCGCGGCCGCTTCGAGGACGTCGGTTTTTCCGCGGCCGTTCCGGGGCCGGTCGCCGTCGCCCGGGCCGATCGACTCCGCGGAACAAGCCAAATCGACGGCCGCATCCGTGGACGAGCGAACGGCGAGTTACCCGTCGTCGTCACACGTACGGCGCGGCACGCCGCGCGCAATCGGACCGGAATACCTATGCGAACAGCATCGTTGTTATCGTTCAACTCGCTACGTCACCCGCGTTGTCGCGGGCAAAACGACACGACGGCGTTAACGTTACCGCGAGGTCGACCGAAAGAATTTTCAGTCGCCTGCATCAGCTGCGATCCGCAATTGCACGGACGTTAGATACCAATTATAGCCGTTGCAGCGCGCGGCCGTGAAATATTTGTAATGCACATGCGTTTGCGCGACCGACCGCCGAACACTGTAATACATACATAGTAAACGGGTATCCAAACGAGAATTGTACTCTCCAACGAGTAGTAAAACGGTTTATTCGGAAATACGTCTAACGAACGAATCGCCGCTATGCGACCGGCCTAATTTCGTGTTTTTTTTTTTTTTTTCCCAAGAGTAATCTCAAAACGTACTCGTACGCAGTGTCGTATAGAGAACGAAGTCTAAAATATCCAGACGAATATACGAGACGATTGCTGGATCGGTGTCGGGAAAGTTCCTTTTAAAAAGTAATTCGTTCCCGGTCCTCGTTTCCACTGCAAACAAGAAACTCATTCTTTAAAAAAAGGAACTCGTTCTTTTTTCTTTTTTTTTTTTATGAATATCTAATGCAGTCCAGAATAATTTTTTTATATTCTTAGTTTAAAAATATCGCAATTAAATTTGCTTTGGAATTATACACATACTTGCCGTTAAAGATTTTTATGAGTTATTCATAAGTCACTTTACACTTGTATAGATGCCTAATTTTCATAAAATACTAAGTGTGTATAGTGTAAGTTCAATTAAAATTAAAAGCTGTTTTTACTACTTAGAATTGACATGTTTAAAATACTGATAAATTCAAATTATTTCATGCACTAAAATTGAAAAAATATTTAAAAAACCTACGGTTTGAAAATAAAATTCATCAATTTACTCAAAATTAATTTATTGCAACCGCGTGATTTATACTACTGTAATTTCATAGAAAATTATCATTAAAATAACGTGCGCTCCTTTTTTTCGCGTAATAAAAGGAACGGAAATTTGCGTTCACATTCCTTATAAAGTGGAACTCTTTCTTGTTCTTCATTCCTATGTTTTAAAAGGAACTCTTTCTCGTTTTTCGTCCCTGACTTCGTTCCCGTGAAAGAAACGCGTTCCTTCCCAACACTATGCTAGACTATAATATTATTATCGTTTCGTTTATACAAATTTCTCTTAAATAAAGATAATTTTGTCCATAACCTATTAGAAAATAAAATAATACAAGTAGTATAATAGTCTATCAGGTTTGGTATACATCTAGATTCGCTTAAAGTTAGTGTGATTAATGTTACGTATACATTAAATATATGTTACTTATTATTTCTGATAAAAGAAAAATGAATTTGTCAAACGTCCCAAGTGCCCGTTAAATATGTAATTTTTTTTTTTCGGAACGCACTTGTGGAAATGCACATAGCACACGGAACATGCGCTATCTATGAACGAATCTGTGTACAAGAAATAAACTTTGAACGCACACCGGATTGTTGGCTATAAATCACGGAAAAAACTTCAGAAAAACTGTTCGGCATTTAGAACGTCTGACAAATTCGACGTTGAAATATACAGATTACGAATTAAAAAAATTAATCTAGACGATACGAACGTCAATCTTAGATAACGGTTCAGATATCGTATTTTTCATTTATCCAAACAAGATAAAAGACAGAAATATACTTGTCCAGGTAAAACACAGCAACGCTTATTACGCATTATAGTACGAATATACACAGCGTAATATAGCGTACGCAAAAGTTCTATGAGTATTATTTTCGAAAACTATCGTGCCGTTGACCCGATATTATTTCTCGAGTAAACACGAATGAACTGGCGATTATGTATGTATGAATTTTTTTTTTTTGTTTTCCCTGTTAATTATACCAAATAATAATCCACGTGTATATCAATTAAAAATAACGAAACAGTTATGATTTCGTCATAATAATAATGAAGCATGTAACTATACGGCCGCGATACAATATTAACATATTAAACGTCACGATGTAAGTAGGCCAAAATACTTAACAACACGTGAATGTTCTACCTAATTTGGCACCGATAACACTATCAGAGATGAAACTTTTAGGAAATTTTTTTTTACATTTCATATAAATTGTAACGCGTACGATAGGTAAATTGCAATTTTTTCGTTATAAGCTGTAGACAAGAAACTATAATATATTAAATATATCCATTAATAAAAATTGCATTCCTTTCCGCCTGGTGGAAAAAACAGTAGTATTACCAAATTTGAGATTTCGATCATTAAAACCGTTTTTTAAATCGTTATTTTTCAGACAGTCAAAGTGGTCTTTGGTCGTCTTATCTGAATACTGTTATACAGCGTTATAACAAATTGAACATAAAGAGAACATTTTTTTTTTTCTATAGCTTGAAATGTCTCTGATAACAACACGATATGTCAAGGTGAACGAAGAATGACTATAACCCAGTATCTGCAGTATTTTATCCTTTATTTTTTTTTTCCATTGTCAAATATTATAGTTTACCTACATAAAATTGTAAAAAAAAAAAAAAAAATGCTCGATGTTATTTTCATAATAATAAGTCGAATGTAATTTTTATATAATCACTAAAAGTCGCATATTACGTATCAATGTATTTTTAAAACTACACGTTCTTACATATAGTTGCTGAAATCTGAAAAATGTATATCGTTAATGTTTTTTTTTTTGTTCTAATCGTTATTCTTTGTTATAATTGCAGGTATAGATTTCGATTGCGGTACCTGCTAATGTTAATTCGAATATAATAACGCATATTTTATAGAAATAAAAAAAAAATAAGAAAATAAATGCATAGGAAGTTTATTTGCGAAGGGGGACGAATTATTCGAGCCGGAGTAAACGCGTCAGGTCCCGGAGGATTAAAAACACGCGGATGTCCGTGATAAAAATTTGAGGTTTCGGACTTCAAAAACGTGCGGTCGAACTGGATAAACTGTAGCATCCGATACTCGCGCGACGACGGAGTAGTATCCAAATAGCTACAGTGTTGCGGTGAAACGTCAATATGTACGGAACGAAAGATAAACACGGTGCGTTTATAACGTGGCCGCCGACGTGCGCGCCGGACAGAAACGAGAAGACGTTTCGCGGGCGAAACGGCCGGATGAACGATGGCGGTAATGACGAAAAAGCCGAAAGAGAAGCGAATAATTAAATCGAGGGTTTGCAAAAGAGAGCCGGTTCGACGGGGCCGCTATAGAACATTTTGTTGCGCGGCTCGTTTATTTCCCGCTGAAAAATATCCGACGAGACGTCCGGGAACGGGCGCATATTAGGTGCTGCGTAATACCGTGAATGAGTAAAATTGAATTCGGAGTTAATTAATAATGCCGCGCCGCGCACCGGATAACGGAATCGAAGCGAAATTATTTTCCAGTCACGGTTGTAACATTGTAACGGCGAGCCGCTACGCGCGTATAGGTATGCTGCAGTTGCTGCGGCGCGCGAACGTTATTTAAATCGGACTTTCTAAAGATCGGGAAAATCGCCTTTGAATGCCGGCCGGCGGCGGGCGCGCCCGGGGAATTTCTTATCTCTCGAGCACCCGGATAATTATCGGCTAATTACGTCCGCGCGATTTTAATTAGACTGATGGCGCACGCAAGACGTCGTCGCCGTCGTATCAACCCGCGGCGTATAAATACGGCGACGGATCTTTTCAAAAACCGCTCCTTTTCCGGTCGGGTAAACGTCAAAAGTTTTATGCGCGAGGACGCGGTGAAAAAACCGTCTATAGCCGGGGGGGGGAGGGTTGGGGGGAGAAAAAAAAAAAAAGTAACTTATCGGAAAAGCTGTGAAAAAGGGTCGAAAAGGCAACCCTTAGGAAAAAGGGTTTCGGTTTTTCCATCCGGGGGAGAGAGAGAGAGAGAGAGAGAGAGAGAGAGCGGGAGAGAGATTCTATATTAATTAATTAACCGACCTGCCGCCGCCGCCGCCGTTGCTCCGGCATCAATCAACGTCCTTTCTCGTATAGCGATATCCGAACGGGACTGCGATATTCCGCGATACGTTATTATAACGTATATAACCTGCGCGGCCTGCACGCCGTCCTGTAATTCGATTCCGAACGCCGTGATATACGTAAACACGCGCGCGCGCGGGGTTCGCGCACAATTTGAGGTTTATTGTACACGGCGACGGCGAGACGTCGGCGCGGATACGCGAAGGGTCTCGGCGAGGATTTTTTTTTTTTTTTTTTTTTTTTTTATTAGATTCCTAGTCTCGCGCGCGTGCGGATATGCCCCCCCTCCCCCGGTAAACGAAATAACGGCGGACGAAAATGGGATTTCAACGGGGGAAAAAAGAAAATAAAATAAAATAATATACGAGACGGCGATTTTAACGTATACGATTTTGTTTTATAAATATATAATTGTATTTTCACGTTAATATTTTTTGTTTTTTTTTTGCATCTGAACAATAGTAACAATATCGTATAGGCGATACAACGAAACGAAACCGACCATATTAGACATTTTTGAAGAGACTACTCTGTGTACGGTATTTGTATTTTTCGTCTCCTTTTGTCCGGGCCCGGCATTCCCGACAGGGTTTTTCTTGAAAATGAAAAAAAAAAAAAAACCGCGGCGACAAAAAACCGACCACTACGCTGTACGGTCTTATTTTTATTTTATTTCCGAGTTACCTCGTATGTCGGCCACACAATGGGAAAAACTCGCTGCTATAATACTACACATAACCACAGTGCGGTCACCCGAGCTCGGCGCGAAATCGTTTATTGATTGCAACGTCTCACTGTCGTTTTCGGTACAGCAAATTATCTTATGCGTCCCGTAGCTTCCCTGAAAAACTCGCCGCCCACACGTGGCTGTATAACAGTGGTTTTCTACGCCAAGAAGCTACGGCTGATGGCTTGCAAATGTCATAATAATAATCGTGGGGATTTGACGTTTTTACGACGTACTGATGTTAGCATTTTCTGGACGCGGTAAAATTTTCAAAATATTCTTGAGATTTTATGAGTTATTTTTAGATCGTTTGACATGGTTTTCTAGGTGTTTTTTTTCTTTAACTTTCTCCACCCGCAGCACCGTCATAAAAGTAACTATTTTCTGAACCAGAATTTTTTTTCCGAGTCGACAGTTGTGTACGGCGTGCCCGGATTTATCGGATTTCGCCTCTGTTCTTTCACACTGACATCGCTGTAATCTGCACCGCGACGCGAGGACCGCGTGTATATGATAGCGACGGTCTGCAAATGTACGCCGCCGTCCGAGGCTTAAGGGCTATTTTCATTATTATTATTTTTTTTTTTTTTTTTCGCACGCACAAAATAACGTTTCGCGCGAGGTGTGCGGATGAGATAATACGAGAAACTGCGTGCGAGACGAATCGGACGGTCTATAATATAGTTTAGGATTGTTATGGGTGGGGTGTCGGCGGCGGCGGCGGCAGCCGAAAAAATTATTATACTTGTCCGCGCGCGCGAGCGAGCGGTTTCCGGAGGCGACGGCGACGGGGCGGTAGAAATCCCCGAAACGAGCCAAAGGGGATTATTAAGATAGATTGGATCGGGGGCCGTATGACGTTGAAACAAAGGCTTGTTTTAATTTAAACGAACGGTTTGACCGGGCCGACTAAAGCCGCGCGATTTTGACGGATCGCATAATAAAGAAGATTTCCTCGTCATCCACTACCGCCGCGCCGCGCCGTCGCTATGATATTATACTGTTACGTGTATATACGTATAGGTGTTTGTATATCTATGCACACAAAACATCCACTGCCGGGCGATCCTCTCATTTTATTATTATATTATCGGCTGGTAAATTAATGGAAAAACAACAACAAGACGGGCGCGCTCCAATTAACGCCTTTGCAGCAGCGGCACGACAAAAGGGATTTGTACGTTATAACGCGCGGGCGCGCGCGAGACCGCGATATGAACGACCGAGAAAAAAAGGACAGCCGATACCGGCGGGTTTTTTTGTTTTTTTTTATTTTAGGTGGACGAGGCTTGGGATAGGATACAATATAATACAGAGTTGTATTTTAATTTATCACGTCTGTATCCGACGGTAAACCGTTGCTAACGGAAAAAGATTCCGACGCGCCGAGTGTCTGTTTTATATTGTTGGTCGTAATTTTTCCCGAGTAGCCGAGGTAGCTAGCCGGAAATATAACAAAAATCACAGGTACAAACACCGTTTCCAGTTCTTTCCGTTTAGTTTAACAATAAAACCACAAGGAAAATCCAAAAATGTCCTCTCATGTGCGGTTTGCGTTTGGGGCGAGCGATTTTGAAATGTTGTAATGTGTTCGGGCGACTTATAACCATCCGTTTTCTCTTTCGTTTTCTACATACTCGGGACTGTTTGTGAATTCCACGAGTATGATTAAACGTTTTCAATCGAAATGCATCGTTTATTTCGTTTCGTAGTAAAAACGTTTTCAATTTTATGATCCATTATAATATGGTACACGACTAGTAATCATATCAATAACAATGTACTAAATACTCATAACTAAAACACTATAACGAGTTTGTCACGTTTCCATTGTTCGAGCAAACCCGCTGTATTTGAAATACTATAATTATTGAGTTTAGATCAATATAATATTATTAGTTGCGAGGAAATTTGAAATTTTAATTTTTGTCACCTATCTTATCCGATTGATGGATACAGAAGAGCCAATTGTGAAATATTATACGCAGGTGTTCTATGACATTTTTAGCATGTGTTATTTAAACAATATTATTTTTCATATTTTACATTGTACTACAAAATATTATAATTTGTAAGTTACTGCGTCTAGGGGTGCCACCACTAGTCGGCTGCCTCGATCTCGCCTTGTTGATATTCCTCTTTATTTTCTCACATTCACTTATTTTAATTAACTACAGCCTATAAAAAAAAAAAAAAAAAATACGAAAAATTAAGTTACGGCGCTCGCATTATGTTAATAAAACAGTTATAAAATAAAGGACTATTGCAGCGCCTACCCGTTTAGTACAAATTTCTAGTTATGGACCGATTAAAAATGCAAAATTAAATAGTCGGGTAAATATTCGTACAATTCACTAAAATTAACTTTTAATTCTAAAAACAAAACAAATTAGTAAAAAAATAGCTGGAACACTCGCAAATTACACTCCGAAATTATCCAATAGGAGTATTTCAATAGTTAATACTAACGGCGTTTACATTTTTAATTGAAATCATAATGTTTCGTATAGGAACGACGTGTTACAATAATATTAATTTAATTTACTGTAAATTTAACAGCACATCGCGTTTAATGATTAGACGGTAAGTTAACGACGTTTCGGAAAAACTGTATATGATTTTGGTTTTCTGGTACTAAAGTTATTTACAGTTATAAACTATAATGGTGTAATACGAAATTCATTAGGATGTAATAGGTAATTTTTCCCGAAGCACGCGGACGAGCATGCGTTATTCTTTATCTTAAAAAAAACTACGCCTAAGTTATTATGCGAAAGGCGATTCGTTTGAAGGGAGTAAGAGGCAAAACGTTAAACTTACTCTGCATTTAAGAATTAGGTATTTTAGCAGTGGATGAGATCCCGAATGACAAATAATATATAGTAATTAATATTCCAATATTAACATAAATCATAGAATAAGAAGTCATCATATGCACCAATAAGAAGTTTTTCTCGTTACAAAATCACACTGGCTAAAAATCTGCGATCATTCGGTGTAGAAAATATTAAAAATTAAAAAACATTAGTTGCGCAATGCAACAATTATTTATCGGGTGAGAAAAAAGCAATTTTAAAAATATCTACCCTTGTATTGTTTGATGTTTAATATTTATTTTAAGGATAATATCAAGATTGAAAATTCAAGTAAATTACGATCAATTTTATTTTCATTTATATAATACTATACATTTGTCAATAAACAATTAGTTCACCTCGTACAACTTCTCTGCCCTAGACATCGCAATTATGTGTATGCGTCGAATTTCGAGAGAAAATATTTAAATCATTCGTTCCGGTACCGAATTCTTTTCGTAACCGAAATCAAACGGCGATTTTATATTATAATTATTATTGTTCGTACGACAGTGTCGTTTCACCGTTTAGAATAAACACCAAACCCGCAGACTGTGCACGCGATAAAGAAACCGAACACACGGATTCGTTAATCTGACGTTATACACGGGAAGTTTGTTTTGATACACATAATATAATACTGTTGCCGTTGTCAAAAGATAAAGAAAACCTGCAAGATCTAATTGGAGGGTGCGTCGGTGTATAGACGAGTACGTTAGACGCGCTGCACTCGACGTGAGAACATTATTTAATTAAATCGTTGTGAATAATTTGTGATGAGTAGGTATACAAGAGGATTTGTGAACGAAAGAACGCGTTCTCGATTTTGTATCTGCGCATTAAAATTGTGTGTATAGCTAAATTTAAACGAAAAAATAAATCACTTGTCTTTCGCAGAAAAATACACAGCAGTGATTTTTTTTTGATTTTTTTTTTCAACCGAGCCTTATTGTGTTATTTCATTCTGTTTACGTGGTGCTGACCGATAACATTGATATATAAAAAAAAAAATCGACCTTACCGTTGCAAATATCGCACTGGTGTTACCTATAAAGCGCCATCAGGGCGTCATTCATTTGATAAAAAAAAAATAAAGGAAAAAATTAAATCGTTTGAGTGAAAGATTAAAACTGCATTGTCGGTAGGACGGGTTTATTGTATATCCTGCACAGTGATAGGGTACCAAAAAATTTAATTCGCTGTAAATGTTTGCGATAATTGTTCATCGTACATAACGCGTGTCGATATATATTCATCAAATCGATACATCTCGACCTTTGGACACTTTTTTCCTAGATTTGGCCATTCTTCTACGGGGTGTCCCACGGAAATATACTTATTGTAATATCTCCAGTTTAGGAGTTGGGACGATTAAGATGTATAGAGCTATATTTTAATACAAATTTTAAATTTAAACACTTAGAAGATTAACGATAAGTACAACTATATGAGTAATCTCGTATTAAATTTTCGAGCATTTTGGCACGGATAAAGAAATTTTACCCACGTTAAACCGAATAACATTTTTAAAAAAGACCTAGAAAATTTCAAACTGCTATTAATAATACCTCAAAACTGCTAAGATGTTTTGAAAAATGTGCCGCGTCTAAAATATGCTAATATTAATGTTCGGAGAACGTTTCACATCGTATCTACAATTATTTTTAACTGAATTACAACGAGACGAGAACATCGGAAATAACGTTTTTTTCCGTAAAATGACTCGTTTTTCCCGGAATTTTTTCTCGATTTTTCCCGATTATTATGAAAACTAAAAAGAAATTCAAAAAAATCACATCCCAAATATATCAATCTGATAAAACTGACGATATAATCGTAACGAGATTTCTGGTAGAAAACTGATTCACGGAGCGAGAGAGAGAAAAAATAAAATCGTTTCCCCACGGTCGTCACCCCTGCGCAACGTTGTGGTTATACCGTAGCTACGCAATCGGGCGGATGCCGGATATAATATAATACCTATGTATTTTATACGTTATAGTTGTTTAAATAACGATCTGTCAAATCTGCTTGCGGGGATTATTCGAAAAAAAAAGAAATATACACAATATATGAAATGAAATATGAAATAAAAAGAATCCTTCGGCGAAAGGGTTCGGGGAGTTATTAAAACCGTAGAGTCAAGTAAATAGAGGGATTTTTTCGTGCGTCCGCCCGCCCGCCCTCGCCGTCGACGACGACAACCTATACGAACGTGGTAGGAAAAAAAGTTTAAGGGCATCGCGTCGACGACGGCGAGGGGGACGAGGGGAAAAAAAGATTAAAAATTAATAATAACAACAAAGTCATAACTGAATCAAACTCGCGGCGGGAGAAAGACAATAATAACACGGCGATATTTCAAGTTTGCACTTTGATTAAAAAATATTAAGAGTGGGAGGAGGGAAAAAACGGTAAAATAAAACCCAGAGAGCACGCGGCGGCAAGCGGACGTCATTGCAGGGTATAAAGGGTTAAGATTTTGGTGGCCATAAATATTATTTTTTTCCCTTCCACCCCCACTTCGCCTCCTCTGTACGGCCCCCTCAGCAGCTTTCGTTATATTCTCTTTAAAAACAATAATTGTATTTCGTTTTTCGCCAACAGATGTTTGTTTGAAGAAATTATTATGAACTCTTATAACTTTTGTAGTATTATTATTATTTTTTTTTACGTTTTTCAAATGAATTACAAATGCCCAACTTTTTTTTTTCTGTATATAAGTACGTATATATTAGAATATTTAGCGTGGCGGCGGCGTCGTTGTTAAAAGAAGTTTTTCGTTTTATTTCGTTCCTCACACACAGTCCGCGATCAAACGGTAATTCCGTTTTACGTCAAAATATCTCCGCAAAAATATCACCTACATCATATCTCTATTCACAATATTTTTCAGTGGAAATATCTCCGTTGTGAGCCATGTATTTCACTATTCGTTATGAAGGTATAGAGAGGACCACGATTTTATGTCGTCCGTTCATGTTCGCCTTTGATGGTCACGAATTTTTCCACCCTTGCCCTCAAATATTTCTCCAAGTATCGTTTGATCCGTCGCCCTTAGTATTGTGTTAAGTAGCCTAAAGGTTGGATACCTAACCTAACCTAACTGCGCAATACCTATTCGGTTTAAAACTATTTTGTTTGTTATTCTCAGCTTATGTTTAGTGATCTTCGGTAACACCAGTTTTCAGAAGGCGTTTTTGATACCTGTATATATATATATATATATATATATATATATATATATGTATTAATGGAAGTTTTAGGACTCACATTGAATAATATATTTATCTAATCAGTGTAAAGCAAAACCTCATTTTGGTTCGTAGACTAAGTAGGTATTTTTTGCTAAATTAATGCGTTTTTCACCTCGTTTAGACATCGAACACCTGACGTTATATGTCTGTTATATTATTTGTTCACTTCTTCCGCAATCTTTCTCCGTTCAATGTAATGTTTAATTGGCTTGCATTCTATATTTTCGATACGCGAGCGTCTATTTTTTTCACATGTTCGGTTCGAATAACCTTTGTAGAAGCAATTTGCTTAGCGGTAAACAATTAAGTCGGGTATCCTACCTATGTAAACATTTTTTCTAGATAAATATTCATTATGTTTTTATTTTATTTTATTTGCAAGATGTATTTCGATATATAGGTACGCGCGCGTGTCGACCGGACGTTTATATTAATTGCGCTTAGAAACGAAAAAAAAAAAAAAAACAAACAAAAACCATTTACAATAATAAAATATCGCCGTTATTGGTAACTCGACACGGCGCGGCGGCGGCGCGACACTACGCCGAATATATTATAAGACTATTAATACATTGCGGTTCGTTTGCTCAATGACTATTATAAATAATAATAATAATACAAGTATAAAAAAAAAAAAAATATACGTACAGAACGAGTAGCTATTATCACTAATTCCCGTATGTTAAAAACTACCCACATGCATATACCGTACGATAACGCGACATTTATAATCGGTTTCCTGGCCGATTGGCTATTATTATTATTATTATTGTCTATACACGCAGGCGGCTTATGAAGTCGGTATAATAAAAAAATAAAAAATAAATAATAATAATATTATCGTGCGCCGAGTGCGTGGTACATATACGTATGTGTGTGCGCATATATACAGTCAATTTTTTTTTTTTCCATTATTATTTTCGACTATTATACGTATATATATATATATAAAGAGAGAGAGAGAGAGAGAGAGAGAGTAATAATAATATTCGCCTGTTAATGAATAACGAACATCCTGCGTGTTACATCATTTTTATGGTATACAGGATGACATCATCGACCGGGGGTCTCTACATTATTATGTGCATACGAGTATACGAAAGATATTAATTGATAATCGCTCTCACGCATCATCACCATCGTCAGCATCTATACTCTCGTAGTCGTATATACATACATAATATACACTCGAACCAATTGGGTTTTGAAGAACGATAAATTGGACGTGAAAAATCGACACGGATGTCGTTAAAACGGCGGCGGCGGTTTAAATATCATGTTATTATCATTTATAGAACGTGTATCGTATTATTATAGACAGTAAGTAGCGCAGTAATAATAATTACTATTCTCGTCGTATTATTTTAACGTGATGTTATTTGAACCGTGGCTGAACAAACACGGGCCATAATAAAAATGTGTCGGCGCGATAACGGCGCCGCCGGTCGAATATTTAAAGTCGCAAATCCGTATAAAAAAATCACTGCACAAAGTGTTGGTTTTACGGAAAGAAATACGAGCTGGTTTCGTGAACGTGTTTTCGATTATATGGAGCAGACAGTCGTGGATTACACGGAGAAAAGAGAAACGCGTAAGAACCCGTCGAAACTCGGGGCGAAAATCTGGATAAGAATGGACGTCAAGTAAACAGGAGCAATAGATAATCGGTAGAAAACATAAAGATATTGATAGGACATTTCATATTGAACAATACGCGGGCAACTACAATAACAGAGGAGAACATCGAGGGGAGACTTGTAGGGAGAGGAAACACCAAGGCAATTTTTCGATCGATTTATCAGCCACATTCCCCCTCGTGACAAAATTCAAATTAATCATATTCAATGAAAATAGGTTTTATAGATACCTATTATAAGCGTTTTATATCTTGAAAAAAAAAAACAACCCTTCGAAAATAAGTTTTTTTTTTTTTATTATCATTATTATTCCCACGACAGTTACCTGTAAGTGTATACAAAACTGTCAACTCCGGAAATCGACTTTATTGTTATTCGAGAAGTTGTCTTTCACTCGGGGATTAAAGTAATAGTCTTTTCTGTATTTATACGTGTATAGGGTTGGATCGTTTGCGTAGGTGTTATAATAATAATAATAATTGTGTTCGGGCTATACTCTCTCTATACTACTATAGTCTCTATAGTATAAAAGAAGAATACGAAAAAAAAAAAATCGGTTTATACGACAACAATAGGGTTAGGATACACGTCTTGTCCGAAGGGCATTGTGTGATAATAAACTCGTCGCTGGACGAAATGTCAAGCGAGAAGACCGCGGCTGACCTTCGTGTCTATATTATTATAGTATAGGTATTGACAGAATAATTACGATTTTTTTTTTTTTTAAAGGGGGTAGCTTATATCATAATAGATATATCTATCGGATTACATACTTACGTGTACCTACTTATGAATTCGACCGGACGCGGCGGAAATTGAAATAATATTATCGTAATCGGTTTCTGGCGACGACGGAAACGATTCGGTCGTCCGGGACTTTTCGTGTCTTCGACACGAGGGGCACAACAATAATAATATTTTTGAGAACCTCGTCCGTCGATTGCCGACAAAAAAATATTGTTTCTAAGCCCGGTCCGCGCGACGATGATAGTTACCACCAAGAACTGTATCGGACTATCGTGAAAACGACCACCTTAGTTAGTTGATAAAATCGCCACTTTCGTACGGACGTTTCTGTCGGGATACTGAATTATCTATCGGACCGGTTTTCTCGGGTCGTTTGTCCGGGGCCCGGCCGTTAGTCTATTTTTAAACGGCGGTACGGGCCTACAGAACAAAATTTCCGTCGCGAATCAGTCCCAGCCTCCCCCCCCCCAAAAAAAAAAAAAAAAATTAAATAAAGGGGCCCGGCAAAGCCGAGTACGGCCCCGCTTGTCGTCGCGCGAACCCGACTCCATTCGGAACGATGAACGCAAAAGGCCGCACGGCGAATATCGCATGTCATAACCGGTCGCAATTCGTTATGACTGCGCGGTTTCCCATGTGCCCTACCCCGGGGTCCCTGACACGTTACAGGAAAGTACAATAAAGTGATTCGTTTCGTGATGTTTTTTTTTTATTATTATTATTTTTTTTTTCGTTTATATTAATATACAATAATAATCGAAGCAGCAGCAGCAGCGTGTGCGTTGGTAGCTACGGCAATAATGCTATTATTCTGAATGGTTTACCGACGGCGGATTCGTAACCAGTTCTGTTGCACGCAGCACGCATCGGCCACGAGCGCTGGCGATTATTATACATATTTTTTTTTCCACCGAAAATCCTCGTACAATCCTACGCAAAACAATTTTAACAACTGAACGTGTACCTATACATATAGTTATTATTTATACGTCCTAGTGCATCGTAACAATGTAAAACGATAGGTGATTTTCTTCGAAAATGTATTTATGATTGCGCTTCGCAAAACATCATTATGTTACCATTAAATAATAATATTCTGTTACACGGGTAGGTACATGCGTTGTCATATTTGCCGCGATACGCGTATTTAAAAAAAAAAAAAAATTAAAAAAAAAAACATCGACCAATCGTAATAACATAATATTAATTTTGTCGAGCGTCCGCAGCACAACGATGACAATGATCCTAATACCTGTAATGGTACAACAGTAATCGGTATTAATAAACAATACGAAATGCGCTGTACACGGGTTTAATAATATGTCATTGTACTGTGCGCCGCCCGTCTGTTTGATTTTAATTACGCGTTTTGTGGGGAAAAAAAAAAAAAAATTCGTCAAAAGTCAGAACGGACTGCAGTGCCGAGCGGTTTGTCAATAATGCGAAATCGGCGCGCAATAGACACTAGTGGCAGGGCGGTTTTTTCTAAACATTTTTTACGGACGATCTTACCGCACTGCGCTAGATCGCTGCGTGAACCGCGACCGGTAGGCAATCGAGTTTGTCGACGATCATAGCGCAAAGACGACGGCGCAAACGTAAAGCGCGATAAACGCCTCGTATGCGCCGCGGACACTCGAAAACGGAAAGAGTGCGACGTTATTGTTATTTTATCATTCGATCGGCAACACTGCCGGTCGTCGTCCGCCGGCTTCGACCCGGAACCCGAACGCCGCCCCTGCGTACGGCGCTCGACAATTCGCACACAACCGCGGCGGCGCTAAAACCTACGGCGGCGAGTTAACGAGTAGTTGTCGCAGTGTCGCGACAACGGAACCGTCGCCGCGTCGCCACCCGACCGCCCGGTCGTGACGAGTCCGGTCTGTTTCGCATGGCCGGTCCGACAGCGCGACAATCGCTTTCGCGATAGTTCAACAGTTGTACTCGCGCCGTCCGATGCGATATTCGTCGTACGTAGTACTATATTGTAGTACTCGTAAACGTTTTTCTCGTCGAGTCCGTGGGAACTACCCACCGTGTGGCAGGTACGCGCCGAATAAACGTTATAAACTGCAGTTATTCATTCGCGACCCTAATAAGTAAATAAAAAAAAAAAAAATAAAAAATAATACGCTCGCGATATTATGTATTATTATTCAACCAAAATGTCAAAATACCCGCGGCGGTAACGCGGACGTAGGTATTTAATCGGAATTATTGTGCGTTTCGTATGTGTACGCTTGTGTAGGGAGGGTTCGAACGGAACCGAAAAGCGCATGCAGCACTGCACTTGACTATATTATAATAAACGAGGGACTTTTCGATCATTATTATTATTATTATTATATTGTTTCGTCGGATGCCGATTTACCTACCCGTGCCGCGCACAACAATAATAATACTACGCTCAGTAATAATTTAATATACGCGCGCATTCGGTCAAAAATCCCGTTTTATTGTCGTGGGCAAACAACGACATCATCGCGTATAACATAATATAATATTTCGAAACACGAGTACGCGATTATATTATTGTGTAAAGGCCAGAGGGCAAAATACCTTTTATACTGCCGAAACCGCGCATTATACTACAATAATAACGGCGTACATACCCGTATTTGCGGGCCTTTGGGACGGCCGCGTATAGGTATATCCG
Source organism: Cinara cedri (assembly GCA_902439185.1). Taxonomy (NCBI): domain Eukaryota; kingdom Metazoa; phylum Arthropoda; class Insecta; order Hemiptera; family Aphididae; genus Cinara; species Cinara cedri. The sequence goes on from CABPRJ010001426.1 coordinate 3,417,098, forward strand.
GTCCGTTTTTGAAAACTCCGGATACTTTTTGACGAAAAACGCTTTTCGTCCCAGTACGGCAAGTACGGAAGCAACAAGTAACTGCGGATCGTCTGTGTAAATTGTCGTGTAAATATTATGCGGTATAGGCACAGGCGTAAGGTCGGAATAATAGAACAGGGGCGGCAACTATAACACTCACCTGCCTTGCTCGGTGACTCGATTCCGCAACCCGATTTGTTCTTAATTGTAATATAAAGGCGAGTAAGTTAAGCTTTACGTCCGTAGATAAGAAAAGCAGGTGTACCTATTTACATATACCTACAATTCGTGAAGCGAGTAAATATGACGACTCGTGGTGAATACAGAGGTTCCCCTTTAGGTCTCATCTAACGCTAACGTCGCCAACAATGTTGTGATTTATAACTCAGTTTATATAATAAACGTAATCGTAATAACAATCGATAGTCAATAAGTCACAAACTCTCAACTCGGCTGCCCGGTGTGCCGACTGACCAATTCGTACGCGAGGAGACACTCTGCTTACACAAATTATTTCAATAATACATAAAATATCGCGAAACATACAAAATAAATGGTTTAATTTGTTGAATTAAGGGGTTTGGAAACGCTTGCCAAAATACGTTCTCCAATTTTTGTAAAGTCTGAAAATTATTTTTGTTCTTTTAATGATCGCCTTAATGTTAAGACGTGCCCTACTAATTTTCTGTACGATACTCATTGTAGAGCAATGGGTACGGCCGTTTTTACGGCGTTTAAGACCAATTATTGCCGGAGTAAAATTTACTCCGATTGCCTAAGTTTAACGTTTGAATTCTTTGATTTCTTGTCTATGTTTTGTTTTTTTTAAGGAAAACCCTGGAAAAATGGAAAAACGACTTCCTCGAAGGTACCAGCCCGGTCGGATTTCCGTTCGGTAAACAAAAAACAAACGTCGTTGAAATACTCGGATCGGAAACCGTCCCGGGGGGGGGGGAAAGGACGGTCGGGCGGCGGGTCGGCGGGACCCGTCTCGCCGGCCGGACGCAAATAACCGTTTACGACCGTGTGTCCATAACGATTCGTTTCGTGCATTGTGCGCGCCGGCGGCTCGTCGTACCTGTCGAAAGCGCGTCACGCGACGACGACGACGGCGACGTCTTCATTGAACACGCGCGCGCACACGCACTCGCCCGCACACGCGTCATCGTCGCTCCGCCGCCGCGGTTCAACAATGGCCGCGGACGATTTACGCCCGACCGCGGCGCGCCGTACTCCGTACGCGGCGGCTACGCGTACGCGTCTCGTACGCGTATGCGTACACAATACAGTACGTGCACCGGTACGCGTACGCGTACACAACAACAACAACAACAACAACAACAACGACAATGATAACAATAATAATAATATACGTTATCGCCTACCTGTATTATGCGATTGGCATTGTTATCGCATTTAACGAGACGGCGCGGAACCCCGTGATAACAACGCAATACCGTAACGCGCGCGGCCGTAAATATTCCCCGAGACGTTTTATTGTGCGGCGTCGCGCGCGCGACGGGGACGTTTGCCCGTCCGGCGTCGTCGAAAAGCCCGGAACAACGGGGTCCGGCGTACGGCTGTCGGCCGCGCACGATAATACCGCGTTGTAAAAGGCGCGCGCGCGCGACACCGTCACCGAAATCCCCGGGCATCATTAATTCGCATCAGCGTCGTCGTCGTCGTCGTCGTCGTCCCCGCGTCCGTTCGCCGTCGATCGCCGCCGTCTCCGCAGCCTTTCATAATAATTACACGGCTATTTATTACGTTTATTGTGAAATGTATAACGCGCCCGCGGACGACGGATATCGTCATTAATATACAATAATAATAATACGTCATAGTCAGCCTCCCGAGCCGCGGCCGTCGTCGACGGGGCACAATGACGTTTTTGACACGAACGGGAGAGGAAGAAAAAGAAAAAAAAAAATAATAATAATAACAACAAGAGAAAAAAGAAGGGAAAAAAAACGTTCTATACGTTACGTCTTAATACGCCACGTCGTCGCCGTCGCCGCCGCCGCCGCGCAGAGCGTTACCATTATTTACAATATCGTTGCATTGTGATGCCGTGTATTGCTGGCGTATCGTTTACTCTGTACGTTACAATGCGTGGTAGCCTGTACTCGGGACCGGGTGAAATACTATTCAAACGTATTCGGACACCGTCCATACGAAATGACGGACGTGCTTTCGCACGGTGGGCGGGCCACCGTTGTAAGCGAGAAGTTTGAAAGACGAGAGTTACAAGAGGAAATTTACTGTATGTCTGTACACAACGATAAACCGTCGATAGAGGAAAACGATTCGGAGCGAAGTTCTTTTTATTATACGCGCGCGTACGTTTTCCCGTTTTTCTTACGTTTTTTTCCCCCGGTTATTACGATAACCGTTTGGAAAATCGAAATCTTTAAATCTCTTTAAATCGCCAACTAAATAAAAATTCCATTCAGAAAATGCGCGCCACTTGTACCATCAGAACGAGATTCCAGGTAGAAAAATTGCTCACTGGATAAAAAAAAATAAACACTATTGTAAAACCGTTAAATCCCCGCCACGCTCCGAATCTAAAATAGTATTCAGAATATGTATTCGGAATTCATTAAAACAATAGCGTTTTAGAAACACGTTTGAAATAAATGTCGGGTTAAGTTTGAACGGTTTAAGGGGACTATAGATAACATAGTACGATGATACAGGTAACATTATAATTGTGCGTTAAATTTTAGCTATAAAGAATTAATAAGAAAATTTTAAAGAAAAACTTTAGAAATTTCGAAAAATATTCGATCGTGAGATGTGTTACGCGTCATTTGTTATGTTTCATTTTACGTCGGGTAGGCAAGAGTAGAAAATGCTTTCACTTCTTCCGTGGGATTTCGATAAATCGACAAACGTAATACGTAAAATTATTTTCCGGCACCGTATCTACTGGTCGGTCAAGTTTGTCTGTTCGTTTTTTTTTCCCCTGGATTTCTATCGTTCTAGCCGTTCTAGCCGTTCTATCGTTCTCCGGAGGACTACCGGGCGCTCGGACAGTCTACTTCCGCCGTGGTCGCTAAAATTTATAGTGCCGACACGCGCCGCGGCTCCGATATTACGAAAACCCCAAACAGCGTTATTGCTGCCGGGATCGGCATTAAGTCGAGTTATTCGCATACGACAACGCATGCGAATGACGATAATTGAATTCTATCCGGGCAAAACGCACGGCCCGATAATATAATATGACCCGGTCCGACCCGACCCGCGAATTGCCCCGTCCCGCGATGACCGAATCCCCGTGCGGGCGCTTTTATTTTCGAGTTTATCGGATTAAAACCGTATCGCAATATCTGCGGTCCTGTCGAAACGGGAGCGGAAAAACACAGTATAAGTGTGTATACTTATACATACGTCCTGTACTACAATAAAACGACATTGAATAGGTACGCTCGCCGTATGTACGATTACCTATACGTGCACATACATATTGTGTACACCGCAATGTCGTGTGCGGTTCAAAAATCCTACTATACCTAGCTTAAACATTGTATTATATAGGTAAATACGATCCGCCGGGGGTCGTAATTCCTAATGTAAACCTCTTTTAATCGAGCGTACTATTTATACGCTCGCGTGTGCGGGTACTCGTATGCCGAGGGCGGAAATCGTCGAGTGGATTCGGACAGAACGTACAGACGTTTTTCGGGTGTATTTTTGCCAGGTTCGAGTATTGGTCTACGTCAAGGAAAATTTCAGCCGAGGGTTTTGCACGTCGTCAAGAGAGAAGATTCTCTTCGAAACCGAACTCGTCGCTGAGTACGTGTGATAGGTTTGTTTTTGTTTTTTCTTTTAAATAATAACCGCGGTACGACACGATCGCCGTCTTTTCAAACTGTTTTCAAACATTTGTCTACCCTTGCTATTCTTGATGTTTCAAACGCGTAATTAAGTCCTGCTGAATTTACAAATTAGGTCCAAGAAGATGTTACGAAAAAGCTCGGATTTTGATGAGGACTGCAAGTTGTTCGAAAACATAAAAAAAAAAAAAAAAAATCGGCGGGAGGTTGAAACTGTAGGACACATAATTATAGTTACATAAATTGTATCTGTGCGTATAACGTTAAATCATCGACGACCTGCTAAATTATCGATTTACCACGATGATTAAAAAAAACTGCATAGAAAACTAGACACGGTTCGCTCTCAGAACGGACATTACACTAAAAAAAAAAAAAACACTCGTCATAGTAAAACTAAAACATTCCTCGCCGAGTTCAGAAACCAAAAAAAAAAAAAAAAACAAAAGACGTAACAACGACAAGTCTGCCGGATAAATATTCGACTCTATAGCGACTCTAGGGCTCTGCCGCTCCCTGGTGTTTTTAACGTTTCATACAACATATTCGTAAACACCGATTGTTCATAAATTGACATTTGCTGGCCGCGATGTGTATTTGGGTAACGGATACTTCTTATTCTCGTCGCACTAACGGTTTTCGTAAAGAACCGTAATCAATACAATATACGACCAATAGCCACGGTGTATGTGTAGTGTAAAAACACTTCTTAAATCTGAATACGGTTTAAACACGATGCATGTTGCGCACGCAACGCGTATATAACAGTATAATGTTTATAATGTGCTCGCTTAAGACTTTATTGTTTTAATTACAAACAAACAAATTAATTACATAAAAAAAAAAAAAAAAACCGAGTTTCCGTTGTTCTATTGTGTTCGTGCGGCCGTAGGTACCTATACATAATGTATACCGACTATTTCGATTTATCTATATTAACTATATTATGTAAATCGCACCCAATCGAGATAGGTACCTACCTACATCACAATGAACACTAAAATACAATGTAATTTTTTTTTTTTTTTTTTTCGATAAAAAATTAGTGGTCATTTAAATATTTTATGTAAATCGTCCGTGGTGTAGCTTGTTAAAACATATTATATTATAAAATAACTGCGAAGAACCGCTCGATAGAACGCCGGAGAAACGCATCACTATATTATATATACAAGTAGGTAGGTACGTATAATGTATACATTATCAAAAAAAAAAAACTCCGGACGTATTTCGCGCCACGGTTAATTTAATTTATGTATTCCGACGGTAACAATAAACCGCCGTAATCGAAAACCGATTCAGAGTGAACATTACAAGTATGTATATTTATAGTGTTAGTCGTGGTTTTCCCGTTTTCGTAGGTGGCCAATGTGTAACGGGAAAATCAACAAAAACCAAATTGGTCTATTGGCATTTGTCGCCAGGATTTATTGAATTGTGCGTTCAGTATTGCGTTCGCTATACATGTGCATACACACAATATACGCTACACCTTTACCCCGCCACTTTTGGGCACTTTTACGGTTTTCCTGCAGACCAAATGAGCTCAAACTTCTTTTCGTGCTCGGAAAATACCGGGTTTTAGATATTGCCGCAGAATCGCCGAAGCAAGAAACGTGGTTAAAACGTGTGTATCGTAAATACTATTGTTCTCGAGGACGATTTTGGTAGGTTTCAACATACAGTCCCCGAGCCCAACGATATTAGCAAACGTCTCGAGAACCGTTTCACCTATTCGGATAAAACTTTTTTATTCGACTCCTTAATATATTAGGTTCCCGAAGGTTATAATTTAATTTTTTGCACTTGCGAAATAGGAGGGTTATTATATCGTAACATAGGGCAGGGGCGTTGTTAATGGGTTAATTCGATTTACTTAGGTGTACGATATAGTATTATTATTGACACCAGCGAGCAACTTTAGCAACCGTAACTATATTAGACCGATTGAAAAAAATACTAATAATGATTAAATATTGTAACGGCAACAAATCGATCGGAGAAAAATAATCGGACCGTTACTACGAACATTGGTCTCCGGAAACGTACCGCTTTCCAAATGACACGAAAATGGCTGCAGGAACACGAAAACCGTGTCGGCAGTCTGGACGGATATCGCGTGGAACCGTTTCCTCGTTGTCTGTATTAATGTCGTCGCGGATAACAGCAAAACGTTGTTGTTTATTCGGCCCGCAGGGTTTATTGGTTGAGCACCTGTCGGGTCGGGTTAGGCCGTGACTTGCGAGGTCGATCAGGTCCACACGCTCAACGAAGGAAAACCGAACTCGGAAAAATCCCTAGCATAATATTTCCGTTCGCTGTAATGTACACGATATTGTGATAATTATTCAATATTGTACCCGAGTACGTATAGGTACGTCTAACAACGAATAAGTGTAATATATATTTTTTATAAACGGCCCCCGATAACCGGGCAATGCATCAAAACAGAAACGCGCGGCGGAGAACGTTCGACGTGTCCGACAACAACAACAATGTACGGAAGAAAATAAAAAACGACAACAATTTTTCCATTTTTTTTTTTTTTTTTACTTCTTTATATTTTTCTTCTTTTCCAGCCGCCGCCGCCGCCGCCGCAGCACACGTCGAATAAATTATAATCGGGACTACGGTTAAAAAAAAGTTTTCGGTGAGTTATTTATCGACCCGGCGTGTCCGAACGCGCGCGCGCGCGAGCGTACACATATTAAAATATTACCGTGCCGCCACCGTATTGTCTTTATAGTGTATGTGCATGTGTGTGTACGCGCGCGTGTGTGCGTGTGTGTTCATTTTTGTACGTATGTACCCATACGGTTTTTTTTCCCTCCCGTATTATTATTATTCCAGATTGAACGATATCGAGAAATTATTGTGGTTTTCGGAATAACATTCGGCTCAGCATGCGGCCAGGTGCGATAATCACTGTTTGGAAAGACACACACACACACACACACACACACACACACGACTCGTGTTCTATACGGAGGAATAATAATAATCAAAAAGCGTATAGGTATTACATCTCTGAAACGATGGAAAAAAAAAATATATATTTATATTTAAAAAATACCGTCGCGCCCACCCAACATGCGTTCGGCGGGGATACCTGCAGCACTATAGGTATATGGGTACGTATGTGTATAGGTACTCGCGGGCGCGCGGCATAAATCAATTTCGTATTTAAGATTTATGCGGTCCGCGGGTAAAGGAAAAAAAAAAAATTAAAAAATGTCGAAGTCGAATATATGACGACGGCCCCGTGAACTCGGGTCGGTTAGCCCACACGCTACCGATTGTTGTAAGACGGGGGAAAATTTGTTGTGCGTTTGGGATTTGTTTTTTTTTTTCACATACCGCACGCGGTGCGAGTCGGTCGGACGCGCGGCAAATTTGTGCTCCGTGCCGCCGTCGCCGTATACCTAATATCTTTTATTGTTCGACACGATTGTTGTCGTTGTTGTTGTTGTTGTTATATTTTTTTGTCGTCCCGAAACATTGCGAATTTCGATTATTAAAAAAAAAATGATAATAATAATAAACAGTTTGTTTTACACGTGTGTGCCGCCGCCGCCTCGGTAAATCGTGGAACCGACGTGACGAATATTTTCTCGATCGTTTTCAATAGGTCTTAACTGAGTATGAGGGTCAGCGGTCAGTTTTTTTTTTTTTTTACCTTATAGACCGCACGTCGTCGAATAATAGCCGCTAATCAGAACGGACGAGAAAACGTGTATTTTTTTTTATTTTCCAGGTGAAGATTAAAATCTCGTAAACTCTGTTACTCCCTGCGGTGTGGCGCTATCAACAACCATTATGTTTGAAACCATTCGATTGTTCGAAAACCGTTTTAAATTCCAGATTTTTTTTTTCCTGCCTTACGGGGCGCTAACAGCGCATTTAGCATGTTACGTCCATCATTTTCTTTTTATCTTTTGGCTTTACAATAATTCTGTACGATTTTCGACCGCGTCCCTGTCCTGAATTATATTTTCACAATAATATTCGTCACTTCCAACGGTTCTAATTCCTTTTTCACCGCGTTCTTGATCTTCCTCTGGGTCCTTTTACCACCGTTTGCTATTAGATCGCTGCTCTTACACTTGTATAGTTTTTGATTTTCGCATCGCGTGACCGAACAACCGGAGTCTTGGCCTGTTAACTGGACATTAAGTGATTTCTCTTAATTTATCATTTTTTTTTTTTTTCTACACAATGTGTATATTTCACTGTCAAATACCAGACCATATAAGTGCTTAGTTTATTTTCAAAGTTTCGGGCTATATTTCACACTCATATAAGTTACACCCACCGTAGGTCTTATTTTGGCCATGTATGGTTTTTAGGCTCTCTGGAGAACGGTTTTGATTTTTAACATTTATATAGTGCCAAATATATTCTCACTGCTTTGTGTAGTATATAATATACGGTTCGTAATTATGAGATTCCAGTCAATATCGTTAGTGATAGTCGGTCTTAGACACTTGAACTGTTTAACTGTATTCGAAAAAATAATATCATCTCCAACTATCATATCTTCACTTTATCAATTGACAGTGTGGTTCCATCACTGTCGGTTTGTCTTTGTTTTGTTTTCAAACCAACCGATTTAGTCTTCTATATACGCAAGTTTTTTTTTTTTTTTTTTTTATTGTGGTACGTCTTTTTTCATATGCTGTCCACTTTCAGTGTTATCACTGGATATGTATACAAATATATATAAATATATTGATGTATGGATTGCGGACGACCCGAACCCTCATTTAGGTTGCCACTAGGTGCCGACATTTTTAGCCAACAATGATAACTGGATATGCTGGGATACGATTTCAACTGTGTATTCGCTACATTTTTCTAAAAATTTTGTTAAACTTCTATCTCTCTATATCTCTCTCGACACACAGCACACACACTCTTATAATACTAGGTATTAACTTGTATATAGACGGTCTTGAGCCGTATGCTATCGTTTATTCACAGGACTGTATGGCGTTACAAGTTATAACGACATTCCAAGTGAATTATAATATCATGTTTTTCCACATCAACGCGACATTAGAAAATTATTTATATTATTATGGAAACGCATAATAATAACTATTATGTGTATTGCGATAATATAAAATAATATTTTACGCGTTTATACGCGTCCCGTCTCTTTGTAATCGTTTAAGTACCTAATATATCGTATATTTAAAATAGAATATTATAATATAATAATTTTCGCCCGGGAAAAAAAAAAAAAAAAATGAATGAATCGGATTCGTATGTAGGCAAAAAACGTGTTTTACGCGTATTATTCGTTAAATAATATTACAATATAACGAAATGACCTTATGGTCGGAGTTGTATATTTCGTTTTTTTATAAATAGGATTGTTTGCCAATACAGTATTATATATATATAGTATAGATATAGTATTATCTTATAGCAATAGCGGTAATATCAGTATCGGTATCGTATAATAATTTGAATAATATGATATCGGGCGTACATCAAAAAAATACATAATCGAAGAATCTAATATATTATTGTGTATACATACGTATGTATGTAAAAAAAAAAAAAGAAAAAAAAAAAGACAATCGTTAACGACGATATTTTTTATGAGATTAAAGATTAGGTAGATAATATAATACGCGTCGAATAGATACGATGAAAATACACGCGTTAATGAACCCGAAGGACGGCGGAAAACGTAAAGAAATATTATCGAAACTGGTCGTTTATACGCGACTTATCGCGCGGCACGTTAATAGCAATAATTCTATATTCCCGTGCGTTTAAATACGATTTACAAAATGTAGAGAATTTCGTAGCGAGCAGTGAATCATGGCGCGCGACGGTTCCATGACGTGTTCTTAGATCCCGAACGCGACCAGGAATGTGTATCGGTTTTATCGCGATGTTTTATTATGGTGCACATTTCGTTCCCTTGACGCTTTTTTTACCGGACGTCCCGTTCCGCACGCAAGCGCGTTCGATATCGGCGCGATATTCCGTACCGGACGTACGATTCAGTGTACGGGACGTGCGAATATTGGGTGGGGGGGNGGGGGGGGGGGGGGGGGTGCTGGCGTTTCATCGGCACCCACGCTGAACGGACGGAACAAACGACGAGATTTGCGGAACAAACAAGAACAAACGGAGGACGACCGAAAGCCCCGGGGTTCGGTTCTGAAATTCAACAGCGAGGGTGTCAGGGAAATGCACCTGTATAAGATAAATTTTTGCTCGTCTGTTAAAGTTTAAACGTTCGACAATGATAAATTATCGAGGTTGTACGTATTATACAGTGCGTTTGAATCGAATTTTATTTTAGTATTATTTTAGTATTATGCATAAAACAACATTATTACCGCAGTATAATACACGTGTAGGTACACACGAGTGATAAAAATTATTTTAAAATAATATTATTTTTAACGCCAAATTATTAAAAAACCAAAAAAAAACCGAGAATTGATGGTACGTGTCAAATAGAAATACAAGTTCAAAAAATAAATCTAAAATAATATTACGCTTTGTCGTTTATAACCAATTAATATGGCACGCGTTGCATTATAATAATAATATATTATAATGTGTATAATTTTAACTCGGTTACCGAAAAAAAAAAAAAAAAAGTCTTCACATTATAATAAAAAATATATGATTATGAGTGTAATTTTTTTATTTTTTTTTTTTTTTGTAACACAAGATGTGTTTTTCGCAACGTTATTGCGACGCAAAAATAATGACAGTATTTAACCCTGGGATTCGCGTTGATTTCGCGTATACGTACGAAATATTCTATTGATAGACATCACCTCTTTTGATGTTATTTATACGGCTTAAATGACTTAAGAGATTATTAAAATTGCAGCGCGATTTCGATTAAAGTCGTGGTTTTTAAATTTTATTTTATTATTTTTTTTTTTTCTTATTATTCGCGCGTACGTTACGGCGGCGCGGTGTTATACGTGCGTGTCATAAAATATGAATTCTGTTAAAAATCGCGTATTCGTTATATTGTAAATGACGTATTTAGACCGACAAAACGTCGAGCGAATGCCAAAATATTATTTCGCGTGTGATTTTAATAATATTTTATTATACAGTCGCTAAAATAATATAATAAACGCGAATAATAACTTGATAATAAAACAGGATAGGGTATCGGGTAGGAAAAACGGAAAGGCAGTATACTGTAACATTGTGTAGGACCGTTTAATGCGATTTTCACCGTGCACAAAACGAACAATCGCTGCGAACGAAATATAACATAATACACTGAACTTGTAGGTTATGCGTTTTTCGGCCAAACTCAAATCGAAAATCGTAGCAGTCTGCGACCAAAATGTATGATGATTTTCAAATTTTCGCGCGACGAATTTTGTCCTCCGGTACTTGGATACCGAGTACAGTTATATTGTTGGGGATTTTGAACGAGTTTAGAGCGCGGTGGTCGTTGAAATGACGAATGTGGTAAAAATATATATACATATCATATGTAGTTACTTTAAGAATTGGTGTTATTTCGCGGAGCTCGGAATTGTAGCCTGAATTTTTTTTAGGGACGGGAATTAAAAGTGAAAGGATGGTGTCGGTGTATGGGTGGTGTACAGGATAAGTTCATACTTTAAAAAGGGTGGAACTTTACGACTAGATATTGAAAATGTCGCTCGAATCTGTAATGAGCTGAACTTCTTTGTGGCATAGGGTGGACGGGTAAGTGAGATGGTTGAGTTCAAAATATGTTTTGCAAATGTTTTTAAAATGTAATTTTGCTATGTGAATTATTATCATGAGATGAAAAAAACGAGCATGATGCTCACTGTATGTTGGAGATTGGGAAAGTACCATAGGGTGTATACTGATGTTTAAGTTAGATAGAGTTGGATGTGTCACTGTATTGGGAAGCAAATATTATGTGTTTATAAAATAATTAAATTTGTGTACTTTGTATGAAACAAGAAAACCGTTGCTAACAAAAACAGTTTTGAGTAGAAAATTATTAGTCGTATTTTTTTCCGTCTTTTTAAACAATAAATATAATACAAAACATTGGCAGTTTTTTTCGTTTGTTGAGAAAACTACAAGAATAATAAAAAATTACCTCAACAGTGCACCAATAAAATCTAAAATTCGACAAGGAAGTTCCTATAATGTTTTTGACTGAAGCAAGTTCTCTGGTAGAAAAGTTGTTCATAAAAACATAATAATAACAATAAAAAAAAAAAAAGGACGGGCATACTTCGTACGTGGGTACAGCCACTGTTATAGGTGGGAAGTTGGGAAAGTAGGCTACACACGGGAATTTAATGTATGTCTGTTTGCAACAGTTAACCATTGCTAACGAAAAGACAATTCTGAGCCGAGTTCAGTTGATAATGTAGCTTTGTCAACAATACAATATATTTGTAATTATGCCATATTATGATAAAATGACTAAAACAATGTGTGTTTCCATGACAACAATGGTTGTTTGAAAAATATTAAAACAACAAAAAATAAATAAAAACGATTGTCAATGACAACCTTATTTTTAATCTTTCAACCTTTTTTAATCTAAAGACCGAGGTTTTCCTCATTATCTCGAATATTAATGAGAATTTCAAAAAAATGACGTCTTTAAAATACCACTCAGAGAAAATTTCTTTTCAGAAAAGGTGTTACACTTAAAAAAAATCGGAGTATGCTTTCTGGTAGAAAAAGTGTTCACATAAAAAAAAAATAAACGTCATTGTAAAACCAATGCATTCCTCGTTTCACTCAGGATCTAAAATGATAACACACCTAGTATAACCAATTATCTCTTCGCTTTGCTCAGAATCTAAAACATTGGCATAAAGCTAACTTTTTTTTCCCCAGTAGGAACAACGCAAGTACATGCGTCCCTTGTATCAATTTTTCGAGATTTTTTTATGCGAGTGAAAATATTTTTGTTTTCATATATTCGAGCAGTTTGTTTATCAATCACGATCGTATGACTTTGCGCCTTATTGTTTTACAAAAGGTGTGACTTATACGAGTTTCAAGTATAGTAATTGGATCGCAGAGAGGGAGGGTGAGACCCGTGCTCCTCGAAAGGCGGCGATTTCGGTACGGAACTGGTGGCGGGGGCGTGTGTTTCGAACAGCGACCGACAGCATTTGCTGTTGTACTGCAGAAACATCGGAAAAGTTTATCGTCGTGACAGGTTTTCGGATAAGCGGAAGATTTTTGTATATATAATACGTTATTATATTATATTGTATTTTAGCGTGCGAGCCGCGCAAAGAGTGAAAGTGAGAGTGTGACGAGACGGAGGGACGGAAAGTCTAATAATTAAAAGCCGTATATAACCCACCTCCGACCGCCGCTCACTCCCGCACAGTCGACGATCCTCTCTCTCTCACTCTCTCTCCTCTCGCTCTGCTCCACCCGCAAGGCGCTGCTGCAGTGCAGTATTCCGTGTTTTCAAAAAGGGTTTTGTGTAATACTATTACGCGTGTTGTACGATCGTTTGTTATCAATCATTCAAAAAAAGACTCGGCTGAGGGGCGAGGGGAAAGTGCTGCGCAGAAACAAGTGGGGAGGGTGAGAGGGGTGTGTGCGAGTATATATATATATATATATATAGTAAGCGTCTGTCAGAAACAACCGGCGGCGGCGGCGGCTGCCGCGTAACGCGTTCGATCAAAAAACCCTTAAGTTTTACACAAACCAATGATAAAAAACCGAACAATAACAAAAAAAAGAAAAAAAAAACCCGAGCGCGCGCGCGCGCGCGCTTATAATAACGACACAGTGACGGACGTGCGCGCGCGATATTGTACTCGCAGATGCGTGTGAAATAACGGCTGATGGATGCGGCGCCCGGGAAAAAAAAAATTACATTTCGCCTACTACAGCCAGCTAACGTTACGTCAGTCAACGTGAACTTTAATAACGTGTACGTTCGATCCCGGAAAAGAAGGACGCGGGTCAGTTTTTCAAAATTATTTCGACGGTTCCGGTGTACGTACGTTTTTCGTCTTTTGAACGTGCGGCAACCCGAAAGCGTCCGTTTTCATTGCCCGCAACCGCATAGCGTCGGGCGCGTATTATTACGTCCGCGTCGTGGCGCAAAGTCACACGGCCGACGTATCGCGCTGAGGTGTTTTCTCCGCGGTTCGGTATTTCCGTGCCGTACACGGGCAACAGAGACACGTCAATATTTTACACCGCGGCAGCAGACGACGTCCGTTTTGTATGTTTACGGCGGCAGCGGCCTCCAATACCGAACGGCCATAAAAATTGCGCGATTTGTGTTGAAAAAAATGTTTGGCGGCGCTACCGCGTTAACTTTTTAACAAGTCGTAAACCGGACCCGTGTCCCGGGTTTACGGTATTACGCTCGCGTTGCTCAAACGCGGCGACGGCACGCGGATTATTCCGCGGCAACGTCGAAAACAGAAAAAAAAAAAAAAAACGGAAACGCGTTCGCCGAACCCGCAGTAATGTCGTTGATAATTGATGTTGAAATAATATTTAAACTGCACGCGCGCAGCGGCGGGAGTACGCTCGCGATACGCCGCCGATGTTCGGTGCAGCGATGCAACGATTTAATGATCGTTTACCTAACTTTATAACTTTGCCGTTACGCGGTTGTTTTCGGAATTCGTATTTAAGCAAATACCGCGCGAAAGTTTTCTCGGTTTTACGTGCGCCTATGTACTGTGTATAAGTAATGTATTAATCAAATTTCGTTCGTACACACACACACACACACACACACACCTCTGTACATTAAAATATTCGTACGGCGTACCTGCGCTATGCGGTAATACGCTTGTGTGTGTGTGTGGAAACCGCGGCGCGTGTAAAAATAACGAAACGAAACGCGGACCGGCGAACGGATGACGGGGCGGCGGGCGGCGGTTACGGCGGCGGTGGCGGTTACGGAAAAAACCCCCGGTTTCTTATGCGCGCGGTACACGCGCTCGTGGTGCTCGCGTAATATCACAAACTTGGCTGAAATTTCGCGGTATTGCACGGCGCGCGCGCCCGCCGCGCATTACGCGCGGCTCGTTATTAGCCCCGTTGTAAAGTTTCGAATCAAACCGCACGACCCGTCCCCGTTCCGGTCCCGCGGGCGGTCGGGCGGCCGCGGCGCGCCGTCCGCGGCCGCGTCCACGAACTTTTAAAAACCCCGTAGCCGCCGGCGGCGGGTCCCCGACGGGATTCGCTCTTTCGCGCGATCCGTTCGCGCAACACCGGCGGCGCCGCGTTACCGCGCGCGTACGACGGCGAAACGCGCGGCCGGCGCCCGACATTATTACGGTAACGCGACGCGCGCGAAACCGCATTACGGGCCCGGCCCGCGCGCGTCACCGCGAGGCGGGCGCAACGCGGCGGCCGGCGGCCGCGAGTACGAAACGACGTTCGCGTTCCCAATTAGTCGCGTGGAACGTGGAAAACGAATTACCGCGCGGCCAAATAAAATTTCCGTTCGCCGAACGTTTTTTCCGAAAGTTATTTCGCGTTTCCGGTATCCGTGTCACACTGCGTATGGTGTCTGTACCGCGCCGTCCGTACGCCGTACGGCGTGGATAGGCACTGTAAGACAGGTACTGTTTTCCGACGGGCGCAAAAGTGTTTCCCGAGAATAAACAGGAATGTACACAATATACTGTCGCTGTAAAAAATATTATAGTTTCTCGGTTCTATTATGGGGCGGGTATACCCGGAATATCTAAAATAATAAAACGAAAGTATATAACACGTGAAAAAATAACTATAACCTATAAAAATACAAAATAATAGTAATGATAAAAAAAAAAAAAATAACCGCATTATATGATAAATAATTATACTTTCTAAAGACAATAATAATGATAATAATAATAATACGATTAGATAAAAAGACAATTGGTAACAAGCGATTTAACCGAGCGTTTAAAACAATTAAACGTTGTTTTTTTTTTTTTTTTGTTTTCTATTCTTTAAAATCCGTTATACTTTTAAGAAGAAAGAAAAACACCACGGGAGAAAACAAAAACAAACTCAATCTATTACGATTTCTTTACGTTATTAACATAATACGCGTAGGATCGATACTATATAATGTGTATATTATAAAGGGTTTTTAAGATTCATTGAAAAAAATACAAATTAAAAACAATTCAAACACGCCGGCCTCTCCCTACTATTCCTCGACACTCGTAACGAAACAATAAGTTCGGGCACGTGGGTTTATTAAGCTGCCAATAACACCATCACAATACGAAAAACAAACATCAAAAAATAATGACGAACATTATATTATAATCAATCGGTAAACGCGATTCCGTGATGATTCTGCGTGAAATGCGACGGAGATTTTCCGAAAATTCTCAAATAACATAATAACGTTCCTAAACTTTATTCCCGCAGTCCGAATACTTTGAACGGCCGCTGTCTTTTCCGGGGAAAATGTTTGTCTATTTTTTTTTTTTTTTGGCGATTTTCGGGTTCCACTGCGAAAACTAACTACGCGCCAAGATATTTTGTTGTCATTATAATTCAATTTGATGGCCACCCGCGATAGCCCTCAGATAACACGCTTAGAGCGATTGATTCGACCAAACTTGTTGGCATATTCGTCTACGCGCCTTCTTCTTGCGGTCTTTAATATTTCGATTGGTCGGCTTCTCATGACGAAACTCGAATCTCTTTCGATTCTCTTCTCGACAACTTTTCGTTCCCATGGCCTTCAACGTTTCTCGAAAATATTTCATCCTTGTACTTTCTACGCAACCCACAACAATATAATTTAGATCAACAAATTACCATGCTCACGGTTTGTGACCTATCATATTATTATACATATAATACTAAGCCATGTACCAAAAAGTTACCAAAGTTATCGTTTTCCTTGTAGTTCTTTTGAAAACTGTTCGTTTGTTACTCTGTCACGAAATCTCGACATCTCACGGTTACCCCATACGTCTCAATCCGTGATTCTAGCTTTTTCTTCTTTGAACTGCATTTACTGTACAAATTCCACACTTGTAATGAATAAATCTGAAAAAACCTGTTAGCACCGTCAAATTTATTTCAATATTAAAATTTCACCTTGTTTATGCGAGAGGGTGATGTTTTTTAGCTTCGAATATTTCTATTACAGATTCGCCTGCAAATGAAGCCAGACCATAATTTCTATGAATATGTATGGCACAATTGCCTATCAAAAACAATGGCGTTTTTTTCGGCGTTTCTTCGTTCAACATCCACTCATACCGTTTGTACGCTCAAATTTCAATATTTTCTTTTTTGGAATAGTATAGTATTAGTGTGCTCCAGTATTCGATTGATAAATGTTTTATAAACAATGTTTCTGTAACGCGAAATAGACTCGGAGGGGAGAAAATGTCCGCTTCACAGAACACTATTGCTCAAGGTTTTTTTTTTTTTTTTCATAACCTAATTTGAGCAATTCCAGCCGGATATCTGTGTAATATTTTACACGGCAGAAAATGTTGTGGCTCTCATCAGCGTATCGTCTGTGAATCTCGCGTAGCAAAATGACCGATAATTAACGCATGAACAGTTTACCGCGAAACTTTCTTTTACGGTATTCTTTCGCAGCAACATCTTGAATACCGCGGTCGCAACTCCACACAGACACTGGCCGCAGTTTGTATTTGATAATATTAAATGCAGGGTGATCAACATGACCTAAGAGACTCATTATCTCGGAAAGTGTTAACTTTAATTTGGTATTTGTTTTTTTGATAATTTAAGAAACAAGCAACTCTTATTTGTATAGATTGCTTTTATATTTTTTTTTTTTCTGACAACAGCAATCCGTATTAAAAATCCCGCAAATAGATAATGTTTCAAATAAATTTCATAGAGTTTGTGTATATTTGGACGTTGAAACGTTTGATTTCCGTCAATCCAATGGCGATACATTCCATTTTTAAGTTTCTCGCGTTGTGATTACCGTGGTTAACGGTTATCATCACAGGTCAAAGCTCGTGGTATACGCGCTCGGTCGCGAGGGCGGTGGACACGCGAACCAACAGACGGACTGGGATCCATTAGCGCTGTTCGTCCGAGTGTCCGCCGCTTGTGACTGGACGGAATCGCCGTGAACATTACACGGCCGTAACAATTACAATTGCATGGCATTTATTTGTGATTTGCTAACTAAATCGTAATATTAATATAATTTGTACGTCGTTCGCAATACATTGTACACGATTTGTCGTGTTTCCCGTTATATCGTACGGCGTTTCCTATAGAAACTCCAATAGACCCACTGCCCAGGGGGATAAACGTTTTAACAAAACAAATTACCCACAGCATCGCGCGCGTTGTATCAGACAGAATTACACACGTTATACGCAACTTATATTGTGTTGATATTATTTTCAAAATCTATAACTACAGTTCTCTGTACGAAATATATTTCACGCACCAGTGTAGTCTATAGAAATTGTACAGCATCGCACTAATCAACACCTACGCGAAACGCTATATTTAATTTTTTACCGTAATTCGTCAGCCCCCGCGTTAATTCGGTGATTGTTTTAAAAAAAACAGATTGTTCGGGAAAAGGACAGCGATGTGCGCTAGTTTTAGCGATACATAAAACGTGTTGACGTTTCGCGTAAAGTAAAGCCACAATTAATCCGTGTAAGTAACCGAGGTAACGACGGAGCATCGTTTTTGTGGCTGCGTGGCGGTATGGCGTTTTAACAATGCTCCGCTAATATTAAAAGTGAAACATCTCGTCAACGAGTCGAAGGCAATTAAAAACGTCAACACCGGAATGTATTCGAACCGGCCCTTCAAATATTATGTGTGCAATTTCAAATACGGTTGGCCGTTTGAAAAATAGGTGACGAGAATAAAAGAATAAAAAAAAAAAATCAAATCAATACGCTCCCAGATAACCGCACCGTCTTGACGTCGTGCGTGACCGTCGATCGCTGCGCAGCAAACGAGTTTATGCGCGCGCGGCAATAGTTTTCCGACGGCGGCGGCGCTACGGAAAAACCGGCTGGGGAAATCGCGACGGCTTAAAATATCGAACATCTGTACACGGTGCTCGTGCCATTACGTTTTCAAACGCATTATTCATCGGTGAAAAAAAAGTTTCGCATTAAATACTCGGCGGAGGCGGCGGCTGTTTTAATTGTGCCGGTCGGCGAACGACGCCGCCGCCGCCGCCGCCGCCGCCGTCGCGAACTGTCGGCCAAAAGCTTTTCGCTCTCTTATCGAAACGTTCCACTCTCTCGACTTTTGGCACACGAGTTCCCGCCGCCGCCGCCGCCATCATATTATTATTATTATTACTATTATTATTATACACGTTCGCGCGCGGGACGGCGAATACGAACAATAATCATTATTAAAGGCAACGCTTATTTCGCCTCCCCGGCCGGCCCCGACCCGCGTCCCTTCCGCCGATCCGCCCCTCTCCCTCCCATTCCCCCCCCTTCTTACCCCTCCCCCCTCTCCTCTCCGCGTAGAGCGAAATCCGCGACCGAGTATATAATATCGTATCGGCGGCGGCGGCGGCGGCGGTATAGCGTAATAATAATTTGCTTCCAGCCGAATTATCGCTGTTGGCGCCCGGCAATTAGCTTATCTGCCGGGTCTCGGCGGCGTTCGCCCGCCGCGGTATACCGCCGATATCGCCTCTCTACGCGTACAACGATTCGCGCGCCTCCGCCGCGGCGCGACGACAACATTCCGGGCTACGGTACGACGGTCGCAATAACGCGAGACGACAAGCGACAGCGTACAGCGCGAAACAGTGACAACGACAGTAATAATCGCGGCGGCGACCGGCGCGGGATTCGCGTTCCGTCAACGCGGATTTTCCGTCGACGCGATAAACCGAGCGCCGCGCGCGCGGAGACGGCAAACGCGGCCCCGGATCGACGGGCGTCGCGCCGCTCGGAGCGGCCGTGGGCGGCCGGAAGCGCGCGAGCGTTCCGTCAACGCGGAGCGCCGGGCGCCTCGTCCGCTGTACGCTAATTGGCGTACAGCGGACGGAGACCGTCACGCGTTTTCAAAAGTCGTCGATACACCGCGGGGGGACGTTTGATGCACGAGACGGATTCCGTTGTGGTTTACCGAGTCCCGGTACGCGCGCGGCGCGAGGTCGTTTTGGATCGGGGCCGGGCGAAACGTTGTGTCGGTGATTCGACGTACGCGTATTTCGAGCCGCCACCGGTACACAAGTATGTCCAGACTGCGAAAACCGCACGCGAAAAGACGCGGACATAATATTCCGCACGACGGACGGGCCATTGTCAATTGACGAGAAGTCGGGTAGGCGACATGCGTAGCGGGCGATGCGACGCATATCCGTGCGCGACGATTAATCTTTGCTAACGAGAAACGATTCTGAGCGGCGTTAGTAACGAGTCTTCAACATGTACGGCAAAATAGTCTCGACAATTCTCCATTGGGTACCTACACTTATGCGAAATCGATCAGAACACATTTTCTGGATTTCGATCATTCGTTACACAATAACAATATTGATTTGAAAATGTATATATATAAAACAAAAAAAAAAAACCATTTAAAATTAAATTGTTAAAAGTAACCTGACCGGTCTTGTGTACACTTCACGTTGAATTCAAATCCGTTTTCAGAATTATCGCATCGCTACCATTGATCAGTCAGACAATTGGTCTCACTCGATGTGCCCGAAGAAAGATCATATATTATCCGTTTCGAATACTTTTGACCTGATATTTTTAAGCGATCTAACGAGTTTTTTCTTTTTACCGAGAATTATTAATTTTAAGCGCACGAGCAATTTCAAATGATTGTATGATGATACAACTTTTTTTATAGATGTTTCTCTACGTTGCATGTTTACGTGAGAACATTGCGATAACATGAAATTCCGATAGTTCCGCATACCCGTAGTCGGATTTGGAAACAGTGCGATTATTGATTGCGCGTATGGACCGACAATCGTCGCCACGGACTAATTTTTTCAAAAAAAAAAAAAAATTCACTAAAATCGGCGAACGATAAGAAGTCAACGTTGATCATCACATTAACGCCGCTGCGGTTTGTGCGACTTTCGTTCCTACTGCGCATTCTCATTCGATCCGTCCGTCTGCACGCAGCCCAGACGGCCATTGTCATATGTTTTTATACGGTAAAACGGTTTCGTTGTTGATAGTATTGTCGTCGTTTTCGCGCAGCTGTGCATTTTTTTCGCGATATTCCATCGAACACAATCGCTCTGGCGGTTATACGGTGTCGATGTTTTCAATAAATTACCGCTATACGAAAGCCCTTTATTCGCGTGGGATTATTGCCGCGACCGCGTTGATTTAAAATCGCGCAATATCCTTTATTAACTGTCGCATAATATTTTATTGTTATTATTATTATTGTTATTCGTTTCGACGCGACTCATCGTTTTTTTTTTTTTTACGAGGATTTATAAACGTAAACGTCAGTTTATCGAATATCGTCTCGCGGTAAGATAATACAGAGATTTTTGTTGTTCGATCTAACTGACGCGGTAAGATTCGAGAACAATAATCATTCATACGTAATATTATTATACCTACGTAAACACAATAGTATGACAGTAAAATGTAACTGACAATCGAAAATGCCAATAAAAGGTATTTTTATTTTCACCGGAGAAACTGTTTTAATCCAAACACCTATATCTAGAAAGTCTTAGACAACAGGTCTATATACACGAGCCTGCACCTACGACCATCAGTCGAACAGGTGCGAAGCAAACGGTTGGTGACAAAATTCGATGGGGATAGAAGTCGATGATCTCTGAACGAGAATTATACTCCGACGTATTTATGGTCCTGTTGTAGAAAACAGAGATAATACCAAACTAGAACAGACGAGAAAGTATACGGCCAGCAATATGTCAAAAGTCAAATGTGTAAAAGTGTTTGTAAGGAGTAAAATATTGAAACGGGCAGGTCATGCACGGAAATGTAGTGAGATTTTTTTTTTACTGGGAACGATGAGAAAAATCCAAAGAAGAATACCTAAATGACGCTGGTGGTTAGATATGCAAAACACTGACCTTAAATAATACGCATGATATCCGGGGTACATAGAAAAGAGTGAAAATAGGTGAATATGGCGTGAAACAGTGAACTACGGGCTATATAAATTATAAATAGCGGTACACCGTTTCACGTCATGTTTCCCCATTCTCAGATACAGTTGCGAAGAATATCATTAAACAGGGTGTGACACGAAGATCTGACACCTGAAATAACTTTTGTTCGGTTTAATATTTTTAAGGTTTTTTTTTTTCTTGTAATCATTTTTAGCTATTTTTAATTCATCTAATTTATGTTTTTTTTTAAACTAAACAAAAACAATTTAAATTTTTAAAAACCGTTATACATATGTTTCGACACACGATTTTGGTGTTTAAAGTATTTACTAACGATGAAACGTTAAATTTCTACAATTGATTTATTCAATACGTATAAAATGGCCATCTTGGATTTTGTAAAAACTAGTGTTTAAAATATTTGAATTTTTTTTTATTTTTAGTCGACAATAAATAAATATAAAGTAGAGGAATTATCGCGCAGGGCTCTCGCGACGGTTACGAGAAAAAAAAAAAACCTTAAAAATATTGGACGGAACAATAGTTACATCAGGTTTAAATCTCCGTGTTACACCCTGTATACGAAACCAAAACTCGATGTAAACGCGTAGGTATATTTTATTGTATGAGTGAATTAATAAATAGCGCGATGACTGCATATTATAATATTGCGTGCGTACAATATTATCGAATAGATATGAGTATATTATATTTTATATAATACATTGTGCAATGCGCACATCGTGAAACATTGCGAATTTTTATTCGCCGGTAAAACGTCTGTACACTGTTATGTAGACGATATCAATGTGAGGTTTATATTTTTTTAAACGTGTTCAGACGGGTATAACGGAGAAACAGTTTTGCACTCTTCGGGTTAGCATGAATTTCCGTGCGGCTCAAACGATGCGGACGGTAATTATCTGTCGAAATTTTCATCGCTAAGCTCTTTAATAAATTATTGTTCATTTCCGGGTTACTTTGGTGACGGTAACAGAAAAAAACACGACTAATATATACTACTCCGTTCAGAATCGTTTTTCTCTGTGCACACGATATTTAAACTGAAAATTACCTTTTATCACATGCTTCCCGACTCAAACTTTACGCGCCCGCAACCGTGGCCCGAATCCACGGTGCGAAATATGGCTTGATTTTTTTCAACTGCATCACGTTTCGGACGGACGTTATTAATAGTGGCGAGTCTGTGCGACTTTTGTCCGATATTTTCGATTTTCCGTTACAAAACCGATATTCGGAAATCGAAAACTGTTTAGGTGACATTGATATTAACGGAGCGAATGCTGGAATTTTTTAGCACTTATTTCATATACCGGAGACATTGTAGACGTTATAGACATTGTATTTCTCCGTGTGAAATATCGGGTCAATAACTAACGGTTTTGAAGAAAAAAAACCCGATATCGGCTCGATTCCGGCGTGTGCGCCAACACTCGCCACTGCATTTAGGAATATATGGACGGTAAACCGTCATAATCTCATGAAAACTATAGCGCGCGACGAGTAAAAGTGACACGCCGACACTTGCAGACACTGTGTCCTCATTATTATTGCCGCGTCGTTAGACTAGGCCGTTGTTTCATTCAATGACCCAATTGCGGATTGCAATCGTCGGCAGGCGCCTGCATGATTTGGGAATACACAATGGACCAATGGTACACGCGCGTTCAAGGTTCTTCGAGCCGTAGGTATTATTGCGATCGCGTAGACGCGTGTTTCAACGGACATTTTCTTTTACGCAAAATGAACGAAAAATAAAACGCCAAATTCAGTTGACCAATACGCGACCCCGCGTGCGATTCGAATTTCGCATTAGACTGATTAATTAATTTCGTTTCGTCGGTATTAAAACAAAATCCCCCATAATAACCGCGGATTTTCGTTTTTGACCGGACCATTATGTTATTCTATTCAAATATACACCGCGACGAGCGTATGCAGGAAACCGTCGCGTTTACCGACACACCTATTCCGTAACACGGTCGACGTTCTTCTTAATTCGCTATATTTCTACAGCGCATACGTTCCGGCGATTGCAGTACTAAACCTAATGTTCTACATTTCGGTAAAAATGTAATTAGTTGTGTAGCTAAAAGAAACAAAAAAAAAAAAAACAAAAAAACAACGAAAATCTCCGTATTTATTTTAAGAATCCCATGAACGCGGTGTAAACATTTTCACTTTTTCGTCCATCGGCAGACTCGGTTTCGGTCGGTATACACACCGTTATACGCAGGAATTCGCGATAATTCCGTCCATTCCAATTTAAAACCGTAGCCGATTCGCATGGTACACTGCTGTTACTCGTTAACCTAATCCATATCAACCCGTGGATTTACGGCCGATCTAGTGAACTCTATACGCGTAATAGATCACACGGGTCGGATGTGGGTTAACTATTCAAGACACGGAGTTTAGAATATACGGCGGATATAATACGTTTAACACGTCGAGCGCCGGGGGTTTGTGTACTTTAGGCGGGTACTTTGTTTTTGCCGCGAAACCCGATAATATCGAACCGCATCGTAACTTTCGAAAAAAAAAAAAAAACAAAACCGAGTGAGTATTATCGTGTTCGGGTCTCGCAATGTTCGGTTTAAAATTTTTCAAAAGGAGATTCTCGTCAACGGGTCCCGCGTATCGGATACAAACGCGTACGGCAATGTTGCCAGCGCTTCGTGTAAGCGTTCGTAACGACGGAACGAATTAATTGCATTGTCTTTTTTTTTTTTTTTTTTTTTTTTTTTTTTTTATTATTATTATTATTATTTTTTTTTTTTTGCGCGCCCGTACTCGCTAGACGTGTTAAATCGGGACGGGGATGGTGCTCGGTATCTCTCGACATTAGGAAAACACGTCATGTCGAACGCGAACCGTAATGTTAACAACAATATACGTCGCACTCGGAGACCGCGTAATGTTTTCGAACGTTCGAACTGCTTAATAACTGTCGTAAATTGGTTTCGAGGTATTGTTGTGTACGCGTTCGCGTGCAGGTGGCGAGCGAGGCGTTTCGATTTTGTGCGAATCCGGAGCCCGACGACTGTTCCCCGCGTAGGTAAAAAAAAAAAACTCAAAAAAAAAAAAAAGTAACCCGACGCTGCAATACGGACCGCTATCGTTGTTATTATCATCGTTATTATTATTATTACGATTGCCGTTGCGGCAGTCTGTTTCCGGGCTGATACCGCCCGAAACGATTATTATTTATAATAATATTACGATACAGTCGCCGAATTAATAACGACCGGGAGCGGGTCATAATTATTATTATAATATCATACGAAACTCGTTATAAATATATAATCCCGCGTACGCGTAATTATTATACGCGATCGTCGTGTTCGGTTAATTGTTACCCGAGATTGTGAGCGCGCAATACGGATGCGCGCGTGTAATTGACCGGCGCGCGGAGTGGGATTCTCGTGGCCCGGACACGGAAAGAGTCCGTCGGCACGGCCGGCAAGACGGACGGACGGACGGACGGACGGACGGACGTCGCGCGGATGTCGTTTCGCGGGCGACTCACGACCGGCGAAAAATTGCGATCGCGCGTGTGGTCATTTTTTTTTTTTGGATTTTTTATTTTAACTCCCCCACCCACCACACCCCCACTCCGGTAACAGACGCTCGGGCACACGATACGATACTGTCGCGCGCAATTGGATTCGCGGGGTTTTCGCTTGTCCGTGCATGCGCACCGAATATTCAGTGGCGGCTATCCGCCGTGTTACATTCAGAGGCGCTCGGTCGGTTCACGGAGTCGTACCACCGCCACCACGGCCGCCACCTCATGATACTTATTTCGTATTTCGATTAATATTGTCTATGTAGCGTAATCACTACACAACGGTTTTATATAATCTCCGTGTGGTATAATAGCTTAACGGACCTTGGAACCGCCGTGAGATTTTAAATTCTTTTAAAAAAATATAACAAACCCCTATATTTGAATAAATTAAAACGAAACTGATAATGAAAATTATTATAATAATAATTATAAAAAAAAAAAACACGAATAAATTCTCTTAATTATTAAGTACCTATATTGTTATTTGTTGTATTATAATATTATTATTTAGTTATATTTTTATATAAAAAACTATTCGTAAATCATAAACATTTCATTTTCTCGACTTATGTTATTGTGTGTTAAAGTATTGCGCTGATCAAGTAAAAGAACGAAATTGATTTCTTAGTAAAATCAACACTTTGCTGTGAACAATTATTTAGAATTTCGTCTGGATATAATGGAAAATCAAACTGATCACAATTTTTTTGTATTTGTATCCTCCGTTTTCTAACTGTGATACGATCTATGAGGTGGTACCTATGACCCACCACCCCACACTTGTAGTGGTGTTTACTGCGCGAGCACCTCCTAGACTATACGGTGACCGCCGCTGTACTGAATAACAAAGTTAGGCGTTATGACTATGTGTGTGTGGTTATATAAATGCCGATTTCTACTTAACGTTTGAACATGACCAATTCGAGTTTCCGCCGTATAAACTCAACTTTATACGGTCGATTTTGGTAAGCGCGCGGTTAACAGGTACATAACGAGATATCGTTTTTCCGAAATTCAATTTTAATTATAACCGTTCTCGGTGTTGAAATTTATGTATAGCAATACTATGCAACTGTTAACAGTTTGATTTGGTTTGTTTGTATGCGAGTTAAGAAAAAAAATATAAACACGTGTATCAACTACACAATATTGAATAGGTACTTTTAATGTTGAATTTTTGTAAAAAAAAACAAAAAAAAAACATTTTTTAAACCGAGTTAAAATGGTTTTCTGTTTTAACTTCTAACCAAACAAGTTTAATTTATTTTTGTCAACTTTTAACTTGACGATTTTTGTTTACCTTAACAAAATTGAGTTAATTGTTTCTATTTACTCGGCCGTTTTTGTTAAATAAAATACCTATTTTATATTGTTGTAAGTTTTTTTTTTTTTTTTCATGACGAATAAAGTCGCGTCGTCGATATTCGGTACGATGCGCAAGCGTTCGTTTTTGAGACCTCGGGCTCGTAGCGTATTACATCGGAGAAACTTACGCCCAAGATACCGTTCGTTCGAGATATATGGGAAAAAATAATTATGAAAAAAGAAAAAATGAAAAAAATCGTTATAAAATATAAATAACGCGAGAGAATTGCACGAGATTTCCGATTGCTGCTGTTTGGCGGCGGCGGCGGCGGCGTATACTCGTACTTGCCCCGGTGCTAATGAAAATTTATAGCCTCCGTAAGTCATTGTTATGACCCGGAACGTCGCGCGAGTAGTAGTGGAAAAAAAAAATACAAAATAATAATAATAATAATAATAAAAATAAATATTAGCCTACCGCAGGCCGCAGCGGCTCGTTTTCAAAACGCCGACCGACCGATATACCCGCGTCCCCGTCCTTATGACAACAGTTTTCGGGCGGGGAAGGCGTAAGGGGAAACCGACAAATACGAGTATTAACCCGTGTATAAATCAAAAAAAAAATATTAAAAAAAAATACAAACTAGCGTGGGCAGCGGTATACCTAACCTAACCCCATTGTTCAACGGGGTTCATAACCCAGATTTCCGGTTACACACGAGTCATCGTCGTCAACGGCGGCGCAAACGAGAGGCGCTGTATGAGATGCTGCAGGTGTCCAAAACCGTAACACAATGGAGGGAGGCACTGCGCCTAAATGTATAATAATATCTCAATATCTCAACACTATTCATATATATATATATTATGCACCTATACGAAACAATTGAACTGAACCAAGAAACGTAAGACATATAAAATACCACCTGTACTCAATACAAAATATAATCGATAAAATAACACAAAAAGCTTTGAAAAAATCGAAGACAAGAGACACTTTTATGACTGTTTTTAAAATTCATCAACATTGAATTTATCGCTAAATACTGAGCACTAAGCATTGTAAAATTATAGCCTATACTATAAAAGTTTTACATCACTAAGGTCCCAGAACCACCTTACAGCACATAAAATCATGTGTCGTTATAACTCTGAAATAAATACTTAGAAATATTAAAAAACCAAAAATAACTGTAAAGCATTTTTTTTTTTTATTTAACTACGAAATAATTAAAAAAAAAATACATTCAAATTTTGCATTGTGCTATGGTGAATACCATATTATCGCATTAGATTAAACGCGGAGGCAAATGCATAAGCGAACACTCAAATACTACCTTAGATTTAATAGAAAGTCTTAAAAGTATTTTTATAGGGGTTTTGTGTCTAGTCGGTTGAATTTTTTTTATGAAATGTTTTTATGCGTTAACCTCATTATTACAGGCAACCCGCCAACACACCAATAACGTAACTCAGTATGGTCTCCCCCTTCATCCTATACACGTTTATTGGTTTATTAATATTATTGATTATTAAACGTATCTCCGGAGTCCGCAAACGGATTTTGATCAGATTTCTATGACGAGACCATCACGGAAATCTCTGTTGAACAATTGGACAAAACACTATCATCTGAATCTGTGCGTATTCGACGGAGTTATGCGCGAGAAAAAATAAGTAAGAAATGCACGACTAGCTGAGAATTTATTTTATTTTTTTTTCTTGTGGAGGAGGTTAACAAATCGAACTCAAATGACACAATACCTTTATTTTTTTTTTATTTTTCTGTTTCTCCGCTCCTATGTTATGTAGACACGTCCGCGCGCGTGTGTCGGCGTGCCGTCCGTCCGCGTGCTGTGCGTCGTCTCGTCTCGTCTCGTCGTCGTTCCTTCGCCCGAAAGGGGCGCCGCCTACTAATCAAAACCCGCGCGCACCTCCTAATAGCCGGTCATTACACGTTTGTGCGATCGGCCACCCTGCGAGAAGAATAATAGTATTATAAGAATATAATATTATATCGTACACGAGAAGCCCACACATGCCGACACACACACACGTTCGTATATTACAGTAATAATAATAACACACAAATAATATATACGTGTGCAGTAATATACTCGCGCGTCCGTGGTTTATTGAATCATTATCGACGGATCGTGACTTCGAATACCGCGCGGGCCACCGACCGCGGTACGCGGTCAGGTTAGGTTAGGTTAGGTTAGGATTCGAACGCGCCGGGTCGCTGTCGGCCGCGTAATTCGGCGGTACCTTTTACGGTGTTCCGGAAACGTCCCGTCCGCCGCACGGGGCAGAACGACAAAAATGTCTGGCCGGAACCGTGGTCTAGCCTCGAGACGACGACCGGGTTATTACGACTGAGCCTAAACCGTGGTCGGTTTTAAATCAATAGCATCGTATATTTTTCATATTGTTTCTAAATTATCAAACGACACACGTCCCCCGTACCACTCGGAATCCAAGAAAATGTGTTGCGATGCCACGTTCCGGACACCATGTTTCATGATCAATCCTCCAACTATGTGCTTCGGCATAAACCTCGGAAAAAATCTCATAATTTCGAGTCTATCTGCATTTTACTATATGTCTTCCCATACGTCATTCAAGAGATCTTCTCAAAAAAGCAATTCCTCTATATCGAGATCATGTCTCGGGGCTACGGCCCGCCGGTAGTAAGTATTGACTTCATCGCGCGTGCCCACTCCATTCTTATTTTTAAAATATAATTTTATCCAAACGTTAGCCGATGTTGCTCTCTCGTTTTTCCTTCATCACCATCGCTCTCCGCGGAGGTTATGACGTTGTCCTAGGGCTGGTATAATTATTTTTCTTTCGAACAGGTACTAGCCATTTATGTTTCAATTTGTTTCCCTCGGTGGAGTTCCTCAATTCAGTCAAAACAGAAATTGTGTACACGAATGATTTATGAAATTTCAATTATTCTTTGTTAAACTCGACTGAACTTGAACATTAGCTAACTGGCGTCAAAAGCTACCATTAAACAATACCGCATTGACCGTATTATCATATTTCGACGTACGTTTGTGAAGTTTGCGATTGAACGGAAAAACGGCATTCGTTCTTTTATCGAAATCAAACACCCGCTCACACAACGTTATAGTATCGAATATATTGAAACATTTTTTTCCGCCGCGGAATTTCTTCAAGAAGTTTTCAACGGTGCCGTTCACGAAACAAACTCCGTTTAAACCGTATATTTTATTGGCATAAATAAGGGCTATAATTGACAAAATATATAATACGTTATGTTATTTTATTTTCGCTCAAAGACGTTAACGAGCGAGCCGAACACGAATAAAAATAAATTACCGAGAGAGAAAAAAAAAAAAAAAAAAGGAATAATAATAACTACCTATAGCTATGGCATCTAGCTACTAAACCATACTATTGTATGGAAAAATAATACAGGTACTTACCTATAATAAAATATTTTTTTTGCTATTATAGACGCTCATTAATAATGCTCTCATTACTATGCGGACTTCGAAATTCAGAAGAGCGGGAAGGGAGGGGGAAATCAGTAATTACGAATTATTATCATATAAAATAATAAGTGTATTACTATTATTAGGTATATCGTGTACAGTTATTAGGTGCGGAATATAATTAAGCAGCTGATGCAAAGAAATATACCTATATATCATGTAATTTTTTTTTTGTTATAAATAAAACATTAAATAGCCTTCGTCGTATAATATCGCTGCACACCGCACTGCGCGTAATGATTTTCTTATTGGCCGGTTAAACACAGGTGGACTTTGTTTTTATCGTAGATATCTAAGAAAATAATGTATGCATCACTTATATATTGTCTATAAAATCCATCAACCGAGGTTCCGGTTATCATTAAAAAAAAAAAAAAAAAAATGGTAACAAAATATACGAAAACAATTTTTACTCGGCGTATTAAGGCGAATAAAATAACGTACGATGTAACTCGTTGCTTTTACTCCACCGATAATATTCGGATAAAATAATGTACGTTTAGCTTCAGAAACCTCGAAACAAAATGATTTCGTTTTCCGGTGCAATTAACACACACACTCACGTTCACGCACGCACTGGACTACGTAAAAACATTACCATCGATATTATTAACTGTAGTTATTGTTTTTTTTTTTTTTTGTACGTATATACGTTTGCGTTTAACATTGCAGGCTTCAGCAGCAGTTTGCTGTATAGTTCGCACAAAAGAAACTATATATTATATTATATGACACTATAAAACAGTATACTATAAAAGAGTCTAAACTATAAAATATATTAGGTTCGAGTTGAAAAACCGAAAAGCTAGATAAATAAAATTGATAATACTCTACAGTGTACGCGTGTTGTAATTCGTTCACAAACAGCCGAACCGTGTGTATAACCTCGAAAAATATCGTAATTATAAATTCAAGTTTAATATTAGGACGGGTTTGAAAAACGTTTAAATCATTCATTGTGTCAGATCGCCGAAACAACTGCTCGTGTATGGTACCAATATTGTTTATTATAACATAACAAACAATGTCGGTCCGGTCATTGCAGCTAGGCAGCCATTCCCCCCCCCCTCCTAAGCTTTTTTAAAATTATTTTATAAATAATCCACACACCAACAAACGATCAGAATTTTTCCAAACAAACGAGCGATAGTCGATATATAATATATATAATATACTGCGATGACCTTTTTAGATTCCGAGCGTAGCGATGGAGCTATTGGTTTTACAATGCTGTTTATTTATTCTTTGTTCTTTGTTCTTTGTTCTAGTCTGTGGACACGTTTTTTCCTAGTAAACTTGCTCCGATAATTACGTGCAGAAATTCATCTGAAAGCTAAAGTGGTCTAGGTTGCCCTCTAAACAGGTCATTTTTTTGATTTTCGAAGCCGTTTTTTAAACAATAGCTCTTAAGTGGGAAAAAAAAGTAGAAAAACGTACAATTTCACGATTTCATTATTTTATAAAAAAAAACAAGGACGACGTTTTCTACAAGAAAATATGAAAAATCACAAAATACATTTTTCGTTGCCTTTTTGATTTACTTTTTTACGGTATCATCGCCAAAACTCTTGAGCCATTTTTGAGCTTTTAAGGAATTTTAATTTTTGGTGGTTTTTTTGCTGTGATTTGGTGATAAATACACGTAGAGATTTGAATCTTGGTAATACTACTTATATTGGACTTACCTAGACGTGGTCAAATTTCCAAAATCATCGGACGACCTTTTGAAATCAAATTGAAAAGAAAATTTCAAAAAAAAAAAAAAAATTACGATACATCAATTTATGTATTACCAAACTGCGCTCGGAATCGTCTTTCGTCAAACAATGGTTTATCGTTACTTACAGATATAAATGAAATAATCTTATGTATCATACCTGCCCGATTTCTTAACTACAACAGTGGCCGCTCTCGTCCCCAGTATCAACTCTTTTTATTTTGCTTATTTACGTAGATCGGGCCTCTAAGTAAAACGCTGCCTGGGCCCATTGATAACCAGACCGACACTGATAACAAGTATATATATTACTCCGAGTAGGGGAGACCGAGGTTGGTTGTCACACGGGTCGGTTGTCACAAAACTCAGTTCGAGGGCGCTGTTATCACTTAGCGGTCGCGACGAACACCCGTAGACATTGTTTACAACAATACGATAACGTAAACGATAAATTAGTATTCTGCACGACCGCTAAGCGATCTGAACAGCGTCCGCGGACTGAGGTGAGACCGGTCAGCCCTATTTTAGCCGTTTTTCACTTTTATTATATTGTGTACAGTTTTTAGCTATGCATTATGAAATAACCGGGTATCCTTTACACCCGTTGATGGCAGGGGAATGGGGGGGGGAGAAAAACAGACCTCGAACATTCCGATATTGCCCCGTTCGGGGAGTCTTCGGGGTAATTTCGATTCGGCGGCGGCGAACCGTCCCGTATTCGTTCGGTTCGCGCCGCGTTCACCAACCATATACCGCGTCCTCCGACATCCGGGACGGTTGTACGTCGTAACTGCAGCACGGGCCCCGCCGTCGTTCAAAAGCGAACCTTTGTTGTTTTTCTCGTGACATTTTTCATTGCTAACGTTCCGCATTATCGGTTGGCAACCCTAACGCCCCGCGGCCGCCGTTCTCGCGCGCGATGTTAACGGCCGCATTAAAACGCCATAAATAAAATCGGTTTTTCATAATGTTGTTATTAAAAAAAATAAAAAAAATAAATACCCGATCGCCGGCGAAACGTCCGCGCGCGTTTTTTTATTGAATATACGCGAGATATACATAAACGTACACGTGCAGGTAACATTAACATTATGATAACGCGCGTGTTTTCACCGCATACCGCCCGTGCAATACACCGTACGTTATACGGTCGTATTTTTTTTTTTTTTTCGCGGCCCCGGCAATAACCGTTGTCGTTAATACCCGCGCCGCGTCTTTCGTGCCCGCGCGCAACGGCCGCGCGGTCGACGTTTTCTCCCGTTCGATGTTCACCGCACAGCGGTACAATAACAATAATATCGGTATCGGCGCGCGGGCAGGAAATTCGCGTGCGCGCGCCCCGCGAGCCGACGCGGCCGGCCGAACCGGTCCGCTACCGTGCGAGCGGGCACGCGCGGCGGGTCGTAAATTTCCGTTTCGCAGCGAACCCCCCCCCCGCCGCCGCCGCACGCTCGCATCACCGCCCTCCCCGACGCTACCGCACGGCGCGGGGACGGCCGGCCCGCCCCCGACGGGGCCGGACCGGCCGAGACCGGCGGCACCGGTGTGCGCGTACCGCGATCGTTTACAACGGCGCGCGACGCCGGACTCGAACGATTTCTAATCGAATTCGCGGTGCCCGTCACTTTCGACAGCGCGTTATTTGACACGGTCGCGCCCGTTGTACAGTGTCGGCCCGTCGCGTCACGGCGCCGAGCGACGCGTTTAAGCGTTCCGGTATCCGGACCGCGGACCGCGTAATCCGGTTACTCGGACCCGTACCCGGATCGCGCGGTCGACCCGGACCGACCGACGGTTCGGCGACGCGCGCGCACTGGCCGTCCGTGTCCCGCGTTCGGCACCGGTCACGTCTACGCCACGTTACCGCGGCGCCCGTACCGGCCATTGTCCCGGCAACGGTAACGCAGTCGCACCGTTTCGCGGTACGATATCGCGGAACGGCGCGCGCGTCGGTCCGGCGGTGTCCTCGCACCGGTCCCGGTGCCGCGGAGAAAATCGGCCGCCGCGGCTACGGCGGGTGTCGACGCGGTTTTTCGCGTCACTGCCGTAGCGATGAGTCAGTGCGCCAATGCGTCGGACAAACCGACAAACAATTCGAGTCGAGTTTAAAGGCAGAGTACTCGAAAAATGTCGCGCATTATTGGAAATCGTACGTGAATATTACCCGCGGCGAACACTGAAATTTCACAATTCTTTTGTTCATAAACGCATCGTAGAGTGAAAACTCGGCGAATTGCTTTTTTTCTTTTTTCGTTATAACGCCATCTAGCGTATAATATCGAGCGCTAAAATTTGCGTTAATCCGTTTTCTCTGTCTGTTAAACGCGTAACATGTAGCAACACAGACATTCCGCACATTAACGGTCGCGATTCGCTGGTCGGGATTTAGGGCGAATGGACCGATTATGTTATATTTTTTTTGTTTTTTTTTTATGTATAAAGAAGAGTACTATTTACCGACCGAATGATTTTTTTTCCGTTGTTTTCAATATTTCTATTACTATTATTAATGATGAAAATCAACAATACGAATAAAATACACAAACTATAATAGTATTGAAACGCATACGCGGGCAGAGAACTTGGAATTTCCTTCGGGTTTTTGTTTATTTTTGTCCGGAATGTATACCTCGGCTTATACGGTACCTATTTTTTGTATTATTAATTTACAAACAACACTGGCGATAGGTAAAGAAAAAAAAAATAACATTCGTTTGAAAACCTCGGCGACCCGCGTCCCATCGACTCTATTTCGTCCGCGTTATATTTTAATATCCGCATTCCGTTTTTGGTCCGCGTCTCCGCTATCGTTTCTACAATAATAATAATAATAATAATAATAATACGGTCGTTTCGACCTCAGCGCGCGGTCGGCGGTCTCGCCCGAAACCGTACCTCGTCCTTATTGACTTCTTGGCGAAAAAATGATAGGAAAAAAAAAACAACACCGCGCTGTCGAATGCGCGTCGGACGGAATATTAATAATAATAACGTTACGGGATTCCGAACGAACCGATAAGCTGCGGACGACCGGACAGACCGCCGCGAACGTCCGCCGCGTTAATATTGTTTTGGCCGAACCGGTCGAATGTGCACCGATGCCCACGTGGGTGCGCGGGGCAAAAACTATCGAGCCGCGCCGATTATAAATATTTGTCCCGTATCCAGGTGGCCGTCGCCGTATCACGGTAGCCGCGGACCGGGTTTTTTCGAAAGGTCAACAATATGTATATCTATGTTATGTTACCGAGCGTTTTCGATCGGACGTGGAAAAAAAAATAAATATCCGATGGCTAAGCAGCAGGGCTCCGTCACCGGAGTCGAAAATGTTCTCCGCGAACCCGACAAATAACCGACGAACAGTGCACCGTAACACTGCCATTTTATTATGATAGTGCTTTCAAAAAAAAAAAAACTAGAAAAAAAAAAAATGACGAAATTCGCGTATAAAAATGATCGGAAACTGGATGGAAAGTTTAAACCCCCAAAGGCGTATCGCGGTGTAATACTGATCGTTAACGGTCGTTCAAATAACAATGTCCCGGCGAGCGAAAATTTCGCAATTTTTTTTTTTTCAAGTATTACATGACGTGAACGATTCGGAGCATTTTCATGCTAACCGAGAAAATAAAATCGCATCTTAGTACAGCTACGATAACTTTAGCGCCAAACTCAGGATCCGAAATGCAGACATTTCCGACACCGACGAGGATCCTAACCCAAAAAGATAATAATAATAAGTAAATCGGCAAAAACGTATTTGAAATCATCATCAGATTCAAAGACGATTAAAAGTGTATATAAAAATATATAACTACCTATATCGTTTAAAATGTCTTAAAAAAAAATGAATGTTTATATTGTTTTGCCGAACTTATTTTTTGAACACTTTTACAGTTATTTGGAAATACCCACGTTGAATTTCGTATGATGGCTAGTAATTTTCAATATACGAGATACGTTTTTTAGCGCAGTCTGTTTTTTCCCCTTTATTAACGTAACTTTTGCCCTCGAATCGTTAGTTTTTAAATTCTGTAGCTTTACAGAAATTACGCAAATTAGTTTGTATTTTGAAATAAGCTTTAACTTAACTCAGTTATTATTATCGATTCACTCGGCCGCGCGGGGTTGCCTTTTGTAGGTCGACCGATTTTTTTACTCGATTAGATGTGATTGGAAAACCGCTAAAATACGATACGTGTATGTTTCACGTGATTAACCGCCCCCCTCCCTCACTGGGATTTAGACTCACGTCTACGGACCACTTTAGATGACTTCCTCGGAGCCTCGAACCTATCAGGTTCGGACCGACTCATTACCGGTGAAAACAACACACGACCCAGTAATAGAGCGAAACCGGCGAAACCGTGTATCAGGTTTGGATTTAGGAATTTTTATACCTGAGGAAAAAATTAAGAAAATACGCTCAATGATAACCTTTTTTTTTTTTTGTAACTCGTTAAAATACGGTTATTATTATTTAGCACAATATTTTAGATTCTCAGTTAAGTGAGGTATCTATTGGTTTTACCGCTACGATGTAGATTTTTTTCTCTCTGTAAACAACATCTCTCCTAGAAATCTTGCTCCAATCAAAATACGACAAGAGACTTTTTATATAGCATCTCGGCTCTAGTCGGCACTTTAAAAAGGTCATTTTTTTGAAATTCTCATTAATATTCGAGATTATGAAGAATAACTGGTTCTTTAGGTTAAATAATTACAAAAAAGGTTATCATTGGCAATCGTTTTTTTTTTTTTTTTTAATTATTTGATGTTATTATTAGGTTGTTTTTATTATTTTAATGATTCATTCGTTTTTCAAACAATCGTTGTTGCAGTGAAACCGAACATTCTTTTTTTTACTATCATTACCTAAGTTTAACCGAGTATCGCTCAGAATCGTTTTTCATCAAGCAACGACGCTTACAGATATAAATCATATACATTTGCGTATCCCGCCTTCCCAAACTTGCCGCACCTACAACAGTAGCCGTCCCCATGTATATCAGCTCTTTATCGTTTTATTTTATCGTCAACGAAACGATGACTCATAATCAGCCCATAACTCATTTCACATGGAATATTATCATATCGCGTGTAGTTTACATGGTAATGTCGTACGCGTTTTCACGGGGGCGGTGTACGTTTTTCTGTGAGGGGGCGATACTACCCCCCCCCACCAACGGTCGCCCTCACCTCCCGAAATAAACACTCCAAATACGTGTCACCGATATACCGCCACGGTCGAAAATGGACAACGAAGAGCTGATCCGAGGACCGCGTTCGCGACCGCGGCTCGTCGTACTCAGGGCTCGATAGCCTATAGCCAGGGTGTTTTTTTTTTGCTTATCAGTCTTTAATACGAATATTAGAACTTTAAAAAAACTATACCTAAATTGGTTTTAAAATGAGGTTTATTTTGTATTATTATTTTTTTTTTTTTTATGTGAACACTTTTTCTACCAGAAAGCTTACTCCGTTGTATACGATATAGTTTTTTTTCTGAAAGGAAATTTTCTTGGAGTGATACTTTAAGGAGGACATTTTTCGATTTTTTCAGGAGTTTTCTCAACAAATGGGAAGAAACGGAGGAAAACCGGGAAAATGTACGATATGTAGGTATTAGTTGAAAAAAAATGTTGGCCCTTTTTTCCCCTGTGAAACACCTTTTCTACCAGCAATTTTGCTCCGATTTACAAATGATGGTATTTTTTTCCGAAAAGAAATCCGACTGGGAAGGCACTTTGGGTAAGTCATTTTTCGATGTTCCCAGGTGTTCTTGTCGACAAATGGGAAAAACCGGGGACAACCGACAAAAAAAAAAAAAAAACGGGAAAACCAGTACAACATTAAACAGACGCCATTAAAGAAAATATGCAATGCCCGGTTCACTGTTTCGCCATAACATACATGTTGTTGACGAAGCATCACCGTCAGCCGAACGCCGGTCAGAATCGTTTTTAGCGAGCAACGGTGTTCGTTTCAAACGAAGGCCGACGGCGCGGCGAACCGTCCCCGACTTCTCGCCGCAACAACGGTGGCCGCGCGCCCCGTCCCCGTCGTCCCGGGACGGCGTTGTCCCGTTCGTTTCGCTCGCCGGTCTCCGGCCCCGGGCCCCCGTCGCCCGTGATCCGCCGCCGGAATACTCGCCGGGCGAAACCCGCGCGCGAGACCGTGCGCGCGTAACACCCGTGTGACATCGCGCGGCGCACATCCGTGTGTTATTATTTATAACGCACGGACGGTCATCCGTCAATAGGCGCGCGGCCGTCGCGGTGTTGTGCAGCGTAATTTATGGGCGAGAAACAGTGCGCCGGTTCGTTTCCCCTCGCCCCCCCCCCATCCACCCCATCCCGCGGTTCCCCGCCCCACCGCCACCACACCCGGTATGCGGGTAAATCATGACCGAAAGGAGAGAAGACGAAAAAAAAAAAAATACATAATATTATAATATAAATATTAATCGATCCGCGCTCCGGAGGTGGCCGATACCGGAATATTATTATTATTATTATTATTAGCTAGATACGCGCCCATATTATAATATACTATACCTACTCGTATTTTTTTCGAATATTTTTCCCGTAATAAATAGGTGTCGTGCGACGGACAATTAAAAAAAAAAAAAAAAAAAAAAAAAAAAAAAAAAAAAAAACCGGGACGTCGCTACTTTTTAATACTATCGCGGTCGTCCGCGGCGGCGGAGCGGTACGAGACTCGAGGATGAACGTAGGCGGGGGGCGGGGTGGGGTTAGTGTGTGTGTGTGTGTGTGTGCTCGCGCGAGTAGGGGAGGGGGAAATCGAAATCCGGCGATAATAATTTATAGGACCTATTAATAAACCGCGGTGTATAATATTACCGAGCGATGACGACGACGGGGGAAAAAAAAAAAATTAAAAAATTTACGGTACACGAATAACCGATTTTTTTTTTTTTTTTCTCAACTTTGTACGATTATTATTATATTATAATATGTGCGGCCCCGGGAGTGGCTCCGTATAGCTCCGTCGTCGTCGTCGCGCCGTACAGGACATTTGCGTTCTGCCGGGGCCGTCCAGCTGCGCTAACAGACTGTTCGATTTATAATATCGTCGTGTACGCATAATAATAATATTATTATTATTATAATACGTGTATGCCCGGCATTCTTCGGGGATAACACGATAATTTATGGGTCCGGTCTGATTTTTTTTATTATTATTAAGTATTTTTTATTTTATTTTTTTTTTTCCAGGTAAGTATACCCATATACTATATCATAATAAACGTAAACATCGCGTGCGCCCGTCGATAATTCGATAATTCGCCATAAATTCCGCGGTCTCTTGCAACAATATTATAATATTATTATCATAACATCGCCTTCTCCCGACCACCTTTATTTTATTTTTTTTTTTTTCTTATTATAACCTTTGTTTTTTTTCGCACGTCGAAAATATTATCATGCTCGATAACGCGCTATAGTACCTGCGGCGTTCTTAAACGTAATATAATATATTCAGCCGGCGCACATGCGGAAACGGAGACTATTCGGTAATTTTCGTTTTTTTCCTCGTTCCAAAATTAGTAAAATCAGACGTTCGAAAAATAGACAAAATGTTAGACAAGGGGTTTCCATGTCTTGTTCCAAAAGAAGAGACAATCACTTTTTCCAAAGCTTAATTGAATAGAATGGGAGATCTAACTTCAAATTTTTAAGACAATTCACTCGTGAATTTCACTTTACAGTACATTTCAGCGTTACATTATCTTATCAGTTGGATTAACTTTGTTGTCAAATTCTTCCAGCGATAAAAGTCTACAATGCATACTACATGCCATTGCTTGGTAGTATTTGTCCAAGAACTGTTTGACAATTTATGTTGGACAAGCGGAAGATTTCCTTTTTGAAGAAAAGAAACCCATTTTGGTCAACTATTATATAGTTAGCATAAACTTCCCACCTTCATATTGTTGCCTGGGCCAGAACATTATATCAGATGTCTAACAGAGAAATTTTTTTATAGTTAACTATGATCGTCGGAGTCCCTATTTTTTTGTATTTTTCGTATATCGGGCCAACGATTACGATTTTCCAATCATTCGGGACTTTTGCCTTATTCCATATTTTTTTGATCAATAGCCATATTCTCGATACTAATTCTAGAGTTGCTGTTTTAACCAGTTCAGCGTTAAAATTGCCTTTCCCAGAAGTCTTTTTTTTTTTTTTTTTTTTTTTAAATAATATTGAATCAATTTGCAGATTTCCAAGATGTTCGGATTGTTGTTATAGGCATTTATTAATTTCTGATTTTTATTCGAAACGAGCAATATTCTTTTTTGATTCATTATCTTGGAAATTTCTTTTTAAGGTACTAATCACCAGATAATGGTCGGTGTCGCCATCCGCTCCTTTAAAGCTTCTTACAGATTTTATACCAGACATAAACCTTTTATCAATCATAACATAATTGAACTGGCTTTTGCGTTTGCCATTCGGGGCAACCTAAGTATGTTTGCATATGTCTTTTTGTTGGGACAACGTACCTACTACTTATTACTAACCATTTATCCGAACAATAGCTGATTAATAGAGCACGGATGTTGTAATAGTAAAAAAGCAAATAAAATTGATCACAGTATTGCATAAA
This sequence comes from Cinara cedri, assembly GCA_902439185.1. Classification (NCBI taxonomy): domain Eukaryota; kingdom Metazoa; phylum Arthropoda; class Insecta; order Hemiptera; family Aphididae; genus Cinara; species Cinara cedri. The sequence continues at coordinate 3,457,797 of CABPRJ010001426.1, forward strand.
AAAATACCGAAAATGCACTAGAAATATTACAAATTACATTAAAAAAAAATTATTTATTTACAATAGTGGAAATAGTTGGCTTAATTTTCGGCATATTTACAAAACAATAACAATCGATCGTTCGAAATTCACGGAGTGCCTGAAGAACAGATTATAACAGTCAAACAGTCACATTTAAAAAAATAATTTTTTTTGCATTGAGTACTTACCAACTTGAAATTATCAAAATAAAGATAAGATACTATTATGAGATTTTAAGGCTGACGATATTATAGTATAATCTTATCTATACGATTTGCGAGTATCGACAATAGCTAAAATAGTTGTATAAATGAGTAAATTCAATGAAATCTTAATAAAATTGAAAAATGTCTAAAAATTGCACTTAAAACTTCTAGATTTGAATTCATACTTGCAAAAAACGTATTTAAAACTTACTTAAAAAATTGAAAAGGTAAAAATGTTACAAATGCAACAACATCCATGCCCTACTGATTAATCTCATACCATTATTGTTGCTTCCTTAGTGCAAACTTTCCATGCCTGCAATTGGCTTGAAAACATTCTCCCATACTATTTGAACATTAAAGTCTCCTATAACAATTCTTATGATATAATTGGGGATCTTGTTAAATTTTCTTTCAAGCTCATCATAAAAAAGGTCCTTACTTTCACAGTCTGCTGTTTCCGTTGGAATATAGCAGCTGATAATCACTACATCAAAAATTGTCCCTATGAACCACATTCGCTCATTGATCGGTTTGAATTTCTTCACCAATAGTATCTTTTAGTATAAAGCTGATACCATTTTCATGTTTTCACTATTCGTTCCATTATAGAACACTCTAACATTTTTTATTTAAGATTTCTCGATCTGGTCACCGAATCTCCTGCAGTCAAATTATACCTATAATGTACCGGTCAATCTCATTTATTACGCATTGACTAGCTTCTGGCCTATATAAAATTGTAGCGTTCCAAGTTACAAATCTTCAGTATTTTCAGTATGATTTCCGAGTCTGCTATCCAAGTCTTTGATACAATTCCTAGGCTTTGTGGCATTTAGTTTCTTAGTAATTCAGTAGTTTTTTTTGCAAAAACGCGTCGTCGGCCTGTAGCCGAACCTCCAACCTGGAGGGTCAGACTACCTTTAACGTCCTCAGCCAATAAGGCCATGGTAGGCAATCGGGGTATACTGAGCGATGGGGGCGCCATATTCCCTACGGTGGAAATTTGTTTTAATTTTGTAATTTTAAACTCATTTTTAAATTTGTTACTATTTCGGTAAAACAAAAGCCGTACTCTTTTTCACGGAGGTACTAAATAAATTATACAAATATAAATTCAAAGTGAAACGTTAAACCGAAAAAACAAAAAATAAACGCATAGTAATTATAAAGATTATAAATACGGTTAAAAATTAATTTACTTTTTAAATATAATTATATAAATATATATTAATATACTTATATTATATATTTATCGTAATTAAAAATATCGCGGAGAAAAAAAATATAAAGAACTGCAGGAAATATAAAAATTGCAATCGATAAAAATATCAATCCGCACTAGCTGTACTGCAAGACCGACTCGTATAATTTCTGATGAGTTAATTAATAATTATATATATTATCGTGTTATTGTTTTACGCTTCGTAAATTATATTTGAAATAAATATTAGGATTTCTAATTTACGGTTTAATTATTTTAATTTTTTGTTATTAAAAATTAAATAGCATCGCGGATTCGACGTTTATTGTTACGCTAACGAGTATATTTTTTATAATTACACAAGGGAGACTTATGATGCGATACAGCGAATAATTATAAAACTCATTAATATTATAATCATGTATTGATTATTTATTCAATATAGTTATTTTAGTCGTGTTTTCAGAGTTTAAATACATAATATGCTACGAAGAAGTACCCGTTGGTACAATATTTAAACTATAGTCTATTGCTGTATAATATAATAACACTGAAATCATTGGCATTCATTATAAATACTAATTTTTAATTATTGAATAGATTTAGCTAACATGAGTTAACTATTATTTTACTTATTTTAAGATTAAAATACTCTTTAAAAATATCCAGAATTAAATATTTTAGAAAACATATAATAAATAGTATTCAGAATGTGCATTCACACAGTTCATTTATTCTGCAAAAAAACACTTAACTGGTCAGTCACACGTATCTGATTTTTGTATTTTATTTTAGCTATTTTATATCTATTTTATAGAGAGTTTGTTTCTTACTATTTTGATATGAAAGGATGTATTCTATTTATCTTTGTTTTATTTTAATTTTATGCAATTCATATTACTATTGTTAATTCTCTACTCCATTACAAGCTTTGAAGCTTAAGCTTAAAGGAGTAGATATATTTCCTTATTTGTATAATATATTGTTCATCTAAAGAATACATATTTAATCTAATGCTTTACAACAACAATATTTTGTATTTCATGATGTTAAAAATAAAAATGTATGGTTAGGTTCAGACGGCTGAAGAAAACTACAGATCTTAGATTATGATAGATATACCATGGTTCATGATTATACATGAAATCTTAACTACTGAGGATTTCAAATTTTAAATCAAGTATACCACCGCGTAAGAAACTACGCATCTTTTAAAGTAACCCGTGAATAAATCTGAACATTTCCACTAACCGAGAATGCATAAAACACATTTATGTTAATGTAAAACGTTAAACACTCTATAACGTGACTGTAAAAAATTATTTTTTCAAAGAACTGTATACTTTTTACAACTATTCGGAATATAGTATTCAGAATACTCTATTCGGATGATGTGCTCGGAGCTAGAAATCAATGGGTCAATTTGCTCATTGATTTCGGTTTACCGTGTTATTTTAAATTACGTTTTTCAACCGTTTTTCAATTTTATTTTTTTATACGTTACATTTTTCTCGTGAAAAAAACACGTAAGAATGTTTGAATTTATTTTTATAGTTATATTTGAAAATTGATTACGAACGGTGCGCTATTTTTTTTTTTTTTTTTATTTAAATATATATGTATATAATTTTCTCATTACTATTTTCCCAGTGATGGTTGTGAAAAAAACGTAATCGAAAAAAGAAGGATGGAAGTAATTTACCGAACACCTGTTATTATGTTAATAAAATCAATTTTCGTTAGTTTGATGTATAATTTAGAAAATATAATGTAATAACCCTATATATATATATGGTTAGTTGATTATTTATTTTAGTGTTAAATTTAATGTCGGCTGGTATTATATGTCTTACTAACTAGTAAATATTATTTAATGTATATTTTTTAAGTAGTCTGTTGCACTTCTCAATATATAAAAAAAAAACCGTTAAAATTTAATGAAAACCCGAATAACGTTCCCTGTATAAATTCGGTACTAATAGGTATGTTATTAAAAAGTACGAAAATATTATTGTTTTGGAAAGTTTTTTTTTTTCTTTTAGGCTTAAAACGATCGAACGGTTTTGTGATTATTTCTAAGATTTTTTTTTTTTAGTTTCGATAAAACGACCAAGTTTTATTGCGTTTCTGGGAAAAAACTACTTTTTAAAGCAGCGTTCATCGGTTTTTACGTCTCTACTGAAATATAGACTATTTATTAACGATATAATTGATCAAACGGGTTATTTTAAAATTCACAGAAAAGTATTTGCGGTATTGTAAAAATATAAAATAGTACTTTTTATCTATATCACTGAACCCCCCTCCCCCACTCCTCCCCAAGGGTTTTCGGATTTTACAACCGTCCGCCCGCCTTGCTAACGCTTACAAAACAAGGGGGTATGCGATGATAGTGGCGAGGTACTTTCGATAAATAATAATATCACATTCTTCAATAATTTATTTTACGAGCATTCGAGACTCCGAAAAACATTTTATAAATAAATTCTATAATATATTAAACCGAGTTACGTCGTTTTTTGAACGCTATCGTGACGATTCATTGCTTTTGCTTCTAGATTTTTAATTAAAATACAAGACATTTATTGCTCTCGGCGTGACGAACGAAACGAGACGAGTGCCTAACAATAATTTAGCTTCGGTACATCTCTTATATTATTATATTCGAATCTTTAAATATATATCTTAAAACGCAAATCTTTGGCTAATTATACTCGTAACAGTCGTACCACAATATCCTACTCAATGTGACAGTATCTTTGACGGGTTTCGAGAAGTTTTAATAATTTATCAATTTGGCCGATATTTTCAATATTACGCTTGTTGCCTATACTTGTAAGTATACAATTAAAATTACCGGTAATCTTATAAGATTATAATTTCTATATTTCAATTAATTATTTCTATTGTTAAATATGAAAAATCAATATAATTTATACCTATTTAGTACAAAACATAATAATATTGATAAATTTTTGGCTTACCGAGATAATGAAAAAAAAAAAACTATAAGTAACGATATACGTATATATCGTACGATTATATACTACGATTGTAATATATGTTATCTAGATATAAGATAACACATAGTATTTCTAGATTATCTTGAAAATGGTATTATAGAGATAACGTGGTTATACTTATCACTAAAGAAGCTATAGGTGTGTAAACCAATGATTATTCCGATTTACCAACGTGCAGGTATTTCGAAAACACTTTTGTCAGAACATATTATTATGTAATTTCGTGTAACGTCATATTTTTTTACTCGTACTATTTTAACCGTTACATTCATTCGGATAGTATAGGTATCTCTCTTTACCTACTGTTTGTGCCGAACAACTAATTGTTTGTGGCAGCTGTCGTAGTTAAGTAGCTGCGGGCATCGCGTTTACTAATACATACTTACGATACATTGTAGTGTTAGTGGTCAACGATATAGTACAAACATAATAATACTAAAAAAAAGAACACCTGTGTGAAGAGCTCCATCACTAGAGTGAAATTTTCCCTCGTCGATTATAGAAATATGTGTTTTTCAATAAATAACCGAATTATACTATTATAATAATATAAATCAGCCGTGTACCCACTTTATATTTTTCAAAACTTAAGTATCCCTCTCTCATTCTCCCCCCAAAATACAAAGTCCACGTTATAAGACCCGTAACTTCCATCTTCACATTAATTTAATATTTAAATTAATTATGTAAATTATCGGCCTTTGAGTAAATGGAGACCTAGACATGAATATCTCATAGAACTGCCAACGACAAAAGACCCAAAACGGTTAATGCCGCCACTAATGCTAATTCCCCAAAGATAAATTTGTGAAGTATTATTTAACTAAATTGATATCAATTATAAAATTGTATAAATATGTATGAATTATTAATTATATGGTTTTGAAAATCTTAAATTTAGCAAGATTATAGTGATAATAATAATGAAAGTTGTTTGAATTTTAGAAAAAATTCGTATGGTAGCTAAGACCCCTCCCCCCAATTATATTTTTACGCTTGTGGGAGACCCACTAATTTATTTACGACTACGCCACTGAATACAATACTACAATTACTATAGTCAATATACTGCATAATACAATTGCTACAACTATAAACAATAGACTATGTACTTCCCTTATTTCCTCCACCCCCCCCCCAAAAAAAAAACGTGAATTTTGGAGCATAAAAAAGGTAGGAGGAGTCAAAAATCTCCCATAAGGCACATTTTTTATACTAACGAAATGCATATTATATAGAATTGCATCCACCCTGGCTTCATTTGGGGAGATTTAATGGGGGGTTATTTAAATCTAAAAAAAACAATCTCAACAACACGGAGAAATTCATATTCGACCCAACTCATATCCCTTTAATTCGTTTATAAAACAACTCCGTAATAGATATACAACAGACACACAAATACTCAATACGCGTAACAGTCTCTATTTTCGGGAAAAATTCGACTAAAAAGTACACCTTTATGTTATAAAAACCCATCACTTGTACATTCGTGAGCGCACGAACTGTATTTTAATACTTTCGTTCACATCCATCTTTGATGTTTATATTATATTAAAAATATGCTCGGTAATTAAAAAAAAAATTAAAATAATAATAATAATAATAATAAAAACAAAATAAAAGAAGTGGAATAAAATCGTTAGCAAAACGAAAATATGGCGGAAAATATTTTTAATTAAATTATTGCCGTTAGGGAGAAAAAAAAAACCGCACGATTTGCTCTGCTGTTAAACACGCCTACCTATACAGCTTTAGAGTGAAATATAAAAATCCCGACACAAAAACGCAGGCCGGTGACAAGCCTAAAAAAACAGCTGCAGCAGAGCCTTTGTAGCGCCCTCCGAAGTTTTTAAATACTTTCCGAATGATAATGATTATGATGATGATGATGACGACGAAATAAACAAGCCTTTCGCCATTACTGCTGCAGATGTAATACTCCTGCCGCCGTCGATAGCGAGGAATTCACATCAAAGGACACGCCGCGGATTCGCGGACAGGAATTTTAATCAGGGCATTTTTACCTGACAGATTTCTGTAGTGCTGCTGTACCGTCGCATCGTTGTCGTCGTCGCGCTGACGATATTACAGTTCATCGAAGCGTAATAATAATTAAGAATACTGACCGAAATCGAAATGATAAAATGTGCGGACAAACTTCGAAATGATTTACCATACGAATAACGCGCGGAATCCGCGTTTCGTTAAGTACGTCCACATTCGGTACGCGTGCGAATTCGCGTTCAAAATCCGTAGGTTACTTTTTCCTCGCTCGAAAGTCGACCCGGGGGAAAACGATCGTGTCATTCAATTCGAACCACGCGATACGAACGTCAAATTCCGCTATAGCGTTTCCAGAACCCAACGACAGAATGGTCCCTCGGGAGCCGAACATTATATCGGATAAAATCCGGAGTGCAAAAGATACAAGCGTGCTGATTGGGTCCGGGAAAAAAAAACGTACGTCTGTTTCGTCCGACGAGCGCGCACACACGGTCCGAATCGGACCGTATGTGATCTCGCATAATAAACCGTCCGAAATGCTCGTTTAATTTTACGACCGTTGCGTGATAACGTACACACAAACGCCTGCGCGGGTCCTGTCGGCCCGGTCTCGCGCGTTACATTGTTAATATCGCGTTCGCGCTCGGACGGGAAAATATCGGATCGGCAATGGAAATATTACACGCGTATTTTATTTTTTTATTTTAAACACGCGCGCGAATATTATATTACGATAGTTTACGTTATTCGCGCCGTATCCGCGTACGTTTTTAATATTAATATATGTGTGTAATATTGTCGCGGGCGAACGCGCTCGTTGCGAAACGTCCGCGCGGACGGCGCGGCGAAACGTATTTTTACGTTTAACTAGTGGCCGCGAATCGATTTGAAAAACAACAATGATAATAAAAACCACCGTCGACGCGTGAATCGCGTATCGCGCGCGAGTCGAACGAAAATCCCATAAATCGCATTGACGCACGTGCGCCTCTATACGTGCGCGCGCCCGTAACTACGCGTACGGGACCCGATAAATCAAAAACGGTCTCGTCCGCGCGGCAAATTTCCGTATAAATATTGTGACTACCGAGCCCGGTGCTCGCGACGGCCGCGGCCGGTGTCGCGACCGTGTGTGCCGCGCACACCCGCAGCGCGACATCGCGCGCGGCAGCGGCGGCGGGCCGCAGCGTTTCCCCGGTCTCGTTTCGCTCGCGTCACCGTCTCGGCAACTCGGACGTTCGGCGGAACCAAGGGCGCCCGCAGAAACATAGACCGAGGGGGGAGCGGGCCAAAGTCAAAAGTATAGGAATATTTTTGTTTTTGTTTTTTTTTTTTTTTTTTACGACTCGCGACTCACCGCGACGGGTAATATATCACGGCTTAAATACTCGAAATAAGCCGTGCGAGCGACGCGAAACGGTCGCTATTCGATATTAACTAAAATAGCGGGTGGGAGGGAGGGCAGGTGACACGGTCCCCGCCTGCGGGCACCCCCCCCCCCACGGCGGAACCCTCGTTTCAATTTTTTAATTTTTTTTCACGGCCGCGTAACGCAGACGCGTTTCTTGGAAACACCGAATGAGTGCAGGGCAGTCCGAGACATCCGGCGAAACGTTCGTAATCGCTTTTCGCGGCATTCTATTGTACAGTCGCTCGGGGCACACGCCGTTTCAGGCCCGGCCGCGGGTCGTGCACGAGGCCGGTCGACAGCGCGGTATAGCGTGTGGCGATAAAAAATTATCGATCTTACGCAATCGTGAAATGGAATCAGTCAGGTGTAACGACGCGCGTATTGAATACTACAACAGCGCGTAAGAACAAAAATCGTCTCATCCCGGCGGCGCGCGGGTATCGCGCCGATCGTCGTTTTCTTCTCTCTGCGCGCGGGCGTGTCTTCTACGGCATAATATCGTTGTTGCGTTGTTATTATTATATTTTATTGTACGGTGACGATCAACGGGTAATCACCGTCCGGATAACTCCGGAAATCACAGGTGCGGACACGTTCTCGTAAAAAAAAAAAAAAAAAAAATAATAATAATAATAACAATAATACTCACAAAATGTATATAAGTATATATGTGTGTACGGTTGACGTTCACCGCCACGTGTAATAATAACAATCGTGAATATTTATTAGGGGGAAAAAAAAAAACCGGAGATAGTAATAACATTACAATTTATATTATTGTGTGGACGGTGAAGCTGCCGATGGTCGCGGCGGCGACGGCGTCCCGACGACGGAAATTCGGGCGTCATAGAAAGTATATATACAAAAAAATAATAAAAAAAAAACACACACAACACTCGCGATGCGCGCGTAAAAATATTATTATTATTCATAAAATTCTTACACGATAATCGTAAATATCGTGTACAAAATGTAATATCGTTAACGAATTATAATATTATTGCGTTCGGGGATATTACGGGCCGTCGACGATGACGCTGCTGCCGTCTGCCGCCGACGTCGTCGCTTAATTCGGACGACCGACTCCGAGGGCACACCCTATACACACAACGGCATTATATACGTTTTTTTTTTTTTTTATTATAATTTTTGTTTCTGTTTTTTTTTTTTTTTTTTAAGAGGACGTCGTTGACAACCGGACTGTACGATATAGTAAATATACCTATATGCACGTACTACTTACGGCTGACCCAGTGGGAGTGCTGCGTCGTTACACATCACTATTGGGCACGCCGCCGCCACCGAGACTGTTAAAACAATACGATAATGACGATTATAATATTTTTGTATGCCGAGTCGTCGGAACGAGAATCGATAATATATGATTACGCCGTGTTTGACGACAAGCGAAGAGAAAAGAAAATGTACAGATCTTTTTTAAAAAAAAAAAAAAAATGTCTACAAGTCACGAGCATCATTCGATCCGTATCAAACAAATAGATGTTTTATTTTTACAGTCTAAATGTTCGTTTCTCAAGAGAAAAAAAAAGCGATTATATTCAAAATAATTATCACAAAAAAGAAATGCGTTGATATTATTTTATATTTTACAAGAAAAGCAAAAAAAAAAAGATAAAAAAAAAAAAAATAATGAAAATATAAAATTCTAATCCACCTTAATATACAGTGTAATTTAGCTTATATAATTCGATCCCGGGGAAAAAGGGCTTTTTGCCAATGATTGTGGTTTTCAATACAGGCGAATTGAATTTTTAAAATACAGATTATACAAGATCGTATCTGGATTCAGGTCACATGTCTTTTTTCCCGTATTGTCCGATGCGATTAGATTAGAATTTGAAAAAAGTGAGACACAAATTTTTTGGCGACTTCTACATAAACTAATGTACTAATGCACAAGGTGTATTAATTTTGAAAATATATTCTCTTATGGAATTTAGACCAAAAAAATAAAAAGAACAAAAATACATTGTACAAAATTATAATAAAAAAAAAATGTCGAAACTTAATCCCATCTTCCTTGTGATCAATGATATATTTTATGAAATATAAATACCATTTCAATCGAAAAAATATTTTGAGTCGAGTAGTATTGTACTCGTGTGTTTTCATTTGTTGATAAATGAACTCAGAAATCAACAATAATAACGAACCGAACGAAAAAAGGACCTCAAAAATTGGTTAACTGCCGAAATAAAGTTTCAGCGGGTAAATACTTTTCATCTTGTGAAGTACTGCTTAATAAGAAAACATCAAAAAAAATTCCTCGGGAACAGTATTAAAATTTTCGAAATACGTTTAAAAAAAAGTACCGGTTATGTGTTTTTTAAGGTATTACATTGATCTTTTTTCTTCACTAAACAAGTACTGTCCCGGAAAAAATGCTTACATTTTGATCTTAGTAAAACTAAAATTAAAACTCCATTCATAATTAACAGAATATAATATTCCAACGAATTGTTTACAGTATTCGATGTAAATGAAACGAACAATAATCGATAGACAAATATTTTCGATTCCGATGAATAGATCAAAGAAGTTTTTTATGTTTTACTAAGTTTTTGGTTATGGAAGTGCACCAAATTGTTTACATCGTACTTTAAAATATGCGGATTTGTCACACTGTGGTGTACTTTATTTGAACATTTTTCTGTATGGATACCCGACAGTTTTTTCAAAATGTTAAAATAAAAATTATTAATAAATGACAAACCGGTTCACCGAGCTCTGTTCGGAATCGTTTATTCATTGCTCATTCCTTACAGATCCTGACCTTTCCAACAACCTACGCCGGTGGCCCGGAGAGATTTCCGAATTCGTTTCAAGATTTTCGTCTCAAATTCATTTTCAGTAATTCGAAAGAGTTTTTATTTACCGGGATGTTCAAAAAGTAAATACATATTATATTATACACAATATGGTGGTAAGCAGTCGGTTTTAAAACTAAAAAAACAATAACAGTGTGACGATCACGTTATATTCAGATAACTTTATTAGATTTAGACTTCCTTTAAATCTTTAGCATTTTCTTCCGACCGCGACGTTTATAAATTATTTATTCTCGCGGTAAAACACGTTTGCGAATTTTTATGCAAATTTCCGAATTTCTCTTCAATACAGTAATCTTTGGAAATCGAACGTTTATTATACGTATCTACATACATTATATTATAATAATTTATTGTGAAACGTGCAGCAGGAATGTATTTTTTTACATTAGTTGAAAAATATTTCCGTTACATTCCGATGGAATATTTTTTTTTTACATGTTATTGATTCCGATTTATAAAACAAAATAAAACGTTTATTAATATTCGTAATGGTCGTAATAAAAACTAAATTTAATGATTCCGGAATAATTAAGACTGGCCGCGTTAACCGTTTAAACAAAATTTTACGACATAGCTTACAGTGTTTTGTGTTTTTAAGCTTTAACACGCGTTTTAATGACGTCTCGGAACTTGGGAATTTGTCCCATCCGACTTTTACCGTTGTCGTAAATCGTCGGCCTTTTACGGTCGATCTCCGACTTCCGGGTCTGTGGGGAGGGGATGTTAAATATCGAAAAATGTTTTATATCAATGTCTATAAACATTTTGTTTTGACTCCCTCGTAAATAAGAAATCCTCGGTGGAATTTTCTATTTTACTAATTTCCGACCGATTTTCTCGACTGTTGGTTTTTAAAATAAAATATAAACTCACGTCGTATTTTATCTACACGGACGTCGATCCCATTGTACGATGTTATCTACATACAGTAGCGGATTCCCGTTCGCTTCCAAATTCACTCTAAGCGCCAATATACTCTGAGCTAGATTTCCGTTATACATGCACGCCATATTGCCCATTTATGAATTTTCAATATTGTCCTCACTCCCATTTTCTTGTTCTGAATCCGCCCCCGTACCGGACAACCGGAACAAATGGATAGGTTTAGCGTGTTGATAATGTACGGATACGACGCGAGTTCCGTATGGAATTCAAATGTCACGAACACACACACGGCCGCCAATAACTTTGTAAATTTGAAAATCCGAAATATTTGCAACAATGGAGCGAGAAAATGAGCTGTCGATAAATAAAATCCTGCCTCGTGTATACGTGTACACGCAAAATCGGTCAGTTTTCCACCGGTCTATCAAATACCACGCCGCAGACGAATCTATAGATATCAGACACGTAACCAGGGGTTCAAGGGGCCTGCCCTTTCTAAAAAATGTAAGTTTCTCACCGAAAAATCGGATTACCGGTACAATTATTATTGATAATTATGATGACCGATTTTGTGTTTGGATCCCCATCCTCCCTCCCAAAAAAAAAAAAAAAAATCCTGGTTACGCGTCTGACGAACGTAACCGAATTGATTCCATCATTCCGATGTCGTACGGATTCGGACAATGAGTGTAGAATTTTCGCGCGGAATAACGATAAAAACGTACTTACGCGAAATTGAAGTTTACAATATTAACATACTATCCGGCTTAAACGGACCGAACGGCTTGTACTCTTCGCCGTCGCCGCGTAAGCGTGTGTAGTAACTGTACAATAATATATGCACGTGCATTTTTGATATTATTTATTCGCCGAATAATGAAACGGGTATCTATATAAATACTTATATATACACTTGTACACTAACTATAAATGTGTAGAAGATAATATAACAAATATACCGGGATTAATTATGTACGTCGGTGCGTTAAACTTCTTCTATTACACTTGCGGTAGGTGCACGGGGTATAACAAGGTATAACAAGGCAGCAAACTTGTAAAAAAAAAAAAAAAAAAATCGTAATAATAATAATAATAATTAAAACACGCAAAAACGCGCAAAATTTTTTTTGTTTTTTTTTTTTTTTTAACAGAAACGAGGACTAAAAAACTGATGATTTTTCATGACTAGTAGGTGTGCACAATACGAAAAACGTCCAATAAAACAGAGCCACGCGAGTCCTATTACGGTTTTCGTAACGGTTGTTTTCGACCGATGGACTGGCGTGCACGCGTTATTTCGCAGGGTCCGAATGGCCCGTATCGCAGACACGTTCCGACGTGAATTACGACAATGGCTTTTGGCCGCGGAACGCGTGCGTGTCTCCGTCGGATTTCGAACGGCGCCGTGTTTACGGGGCCACGTTACGGCCTTTTGGACAGCCGCGCGGTAGCGTTTTATCGGTTCGCGTACGCGGCACGGTAGAAGTGGCGTCGGCGCCGGCGTGCAGGGAGGAGGAGAAATAATAATTATTATTTCGCCGGAAAGATTTACGCGGTTTTTTTTTTTTTCACGTACATTTTTCACGCGGGCCATTTCTACGCGAAAACGATTTTTTTCTCTCAAACGCTTCCTGCGGCGTTCAAAATATAATACTATACTAAACGAGCATACATTATGTACCGTACGGATAACGTTTTATAAAACATTTCGAAAAAACGGCACGCGTACACCGTCACATCTACCGCCGCGCACGGTGCGATCTCACGAGCGTTTGTTCAGTTCCGCCGCCTCCGCCCGCAAAATCTTCAAAAAGTTCGCAAAATCCAATTGCGTCGCACAATAACGACATCCGGGACGAACGGGTCATTCGAATATTTCGCGCGGGGTCGAAAACTGAACCGTGATACGCGAGTGGCTTTTCGCATAAATCGCGCGCACGATAACGTTACGCGTCGCGTTTCGGAGAATTATTATTTCCGGAGCGCGCGGCCAGAACTTCTGATGGACCGCGGCGAACGCCGTTAATAGGTTAATAGGTTAATACGTTAATAGGTCTTAGACGCCGAACCGGCCCGGCGAAAACGAATAAAATGGCTTTTCCAAGAAGCCCCCCCACAATGTCCGACAATGCCCCGGTCCTGGCCCCGTTGTCGCGGGCCCGCGGAGTTTGTCCGCCGCGCCCGCCGCGTATACGCGCCACTGTCCCCGCGGGAACGCGCGATTCGCACGTCCCACTCGCCGTGTAAAGGCTTGTGAACAGGTTGTGTTCCGGATCGTCATTCGCCAATAAACGCGATATTAACTATCGTTCATATTTCACGTTCATCTGGGCGCCCGTCGTGTTCCGTACGAATAAAAAATTTGTTGATTGTTATTTTTAATTTTTTTTTTTTTTTTTTTTTCTAATCGAAAGCAGCACAACTATATTATAATTTGTTTACGGCGTTCCGGTATTTTCAACGTAAAATCTAAAATACACAATGGACCGCAATTAAAGGATGACCGGTTTTTTTTTTTTTTTTTTTCCACTTAGGTTTTCGCGAATTCGTTTCTCCGCGGCCGGCGAACGTTTGCGGTTTTAATAACGATGACGTGTTTTAATTTCGTTATGACAATATTATTATTAGATTTTTATTTTAATACGATATTCTATTTTCGTTTCATCAAAATGTATATAATAAAATATAATTTTGCGGTTCGCGCCATAGCGAGATGATAATATTGTATATATACACCGACATCAACCGATGTATATATTATAATCTCTGTATTTTAATCGCCGGTTCATATTGTTTTTTATTTTTTTTTCTCTTAGGGTTACGTAGCCCGAATGGCGAAAACGAGACCCTCGTAAATTCGTCTTTTTCCCGACGGCTTTCATGAAATCCTACTACAGCGAAGTGTAGTCCTATGCGGACCGCCGAACGATTGTCTTACCGAAATATACAAACAATTATTTAGGGATAGAGTATTTTTACGATCATACCAGCTGGAAGATGGAAATTTAATTTAAAGCACATCCCTTAGTGCGGGATGATAGCCTTGACAATGTCTTTTAAAATTCAATATAAATGCACATTGATATTTCGGTAATTATCGATTTGTTATAAAGTTCGATGATGATATATTACATAACCCCCCCCCTTACCCCTGCTATCAAATTTCCCCGTTGTGTGATTAAAAAATTAAAATAGTACCTCTTATCATAAATACGCCCGACGAAAATTATTTCTCATGATATCAACTAGTCGCGTCAATTTTGAACGAACCGTGTATATTATTCGGAACGTCTATAATAAAATTGATTTGTGCACGATGGAATCTCCCGGTTTTTCGCGTAAAAAATAATACTGAACATTTATCGTTATTTCGTCCGACCGGATATCTGTATCGAACGCTACGATTAATCTGGGTTAGGTCTATGTTCAAATTGAATTCGGAGATTTTACCAGAACCACGTCCTTTGTACAGGGCATATCTGCAGGGATTTGACAATTGCAATTGTAATCGCTCGAGTGATACAGTCAATACGCACTGTATATACAAATATTATTTTTCATTAGACATCACTTATAGCTCCACGGGGCTTCCGTTGACAATGCGAGTTCCCAGGGTCGTTTTTCCACGCCCCCTTCCATATTTACGTACACACATTGCCGAATGTGTACAACGCACTTAAATATTATAGTCGAACGTTTATTATATTGTGTTTTAAAGTGATTCGTATCGGTTCGTTATATCGCGTTTGATATTCGTCGCTTATTTAAATGGGAATAATAATATACGTACACACTTTAGGCTGTTATTATTAAAACGCTTATACAAAATGAAGTGGATAGAACTCTGTGATACTTCACGAATATAACGGCGACCCGCATCGATACACGATATTATGTTCAACAGTGCCTGTATTCACATCGTTATATATTTACTTAATTGAAAGCTCGCTCGAAAAATCGTCGCCCGTCGGTCTATTGCTAACAGTTAATAATTTTAATGTGGAAAAAATCCAAACGAAAAGAAAGAAATTTTTACTGTTAAAAGTTAATCAAATATTGAACGCTCTGTTTGTTTTTGAGATATTACGGTTTAATTGGTTATTATTATTATATCGAGGACGAAATGTAAAATCAGTTTTTTTTTTTTTTTTTTTTTTTTTTTATCGTAAAATACGAAAAATTAAACACACGATTATATTATAAAACTGTGTAAACATAGTTGTATGCCCGTCTTACATGGCGGATTATAGCGGTCATTGAAATGATTAAAACGCGGATAGTACCAAATCCAAATGTTAAAAATTTGTAGGGGGGAAACATGATGTATACGAATTTCAGTGAAATCAAACGCGTTAATGAAATTCTCGTTTCATTGTCGACATTGAACAATAGGAACAGTGACGGATCCAGGTGGGAGTCTATTGGGGCCATCACCTGGTGGGGCGAGCTGTTCGCTCTCCAATATACTCTTAGCCCTATTATATTCTAACTTGATTCCATCATTGAGTGTCATCATCAATGCGTGTCTTATATTGTGTAAATTTTAATATCGCCCTTCTTTGTTATCTTGGCCTGGTTTGCCACTTCGTTATAACCAGTGTTGAGCATTATCTAAATAAATTATCTAGATAAATAATTAATTATCTTCTATCGTATCTAGATAACAAACGAAATCAGTTATCTAATGAACTATCTTAGATGAATAATTGAATTATCTTACGTAATTTATCTAGATTCTAGATAAATAAATATATTTATTTATCTCGAAAATTGAACTTTTAAGTCAAAAACACATGTCTTATTAGTAAAACGTCCTTGTAAAAACACAGAACAAAATTATAAACATAAAGTAATAGATTCAGAAATACATAAATTTACATTTTTTTTTTTTGTTTTATATTGGTGGTATATTGTTACGATTTACTACAATATACAATATACAATATATATTAATACAATCTTACTTGCCTATAGAACTTTTTGATAACTATCGTATCAATAATTAAGTTCGATTCAATATTATAAACGACGATAAAATCTACACATCGTACCCGACCTTCAAAAACAAACATTAGAATACGACTAGTATGATTTATGTGTGCACCCAGGAATTTTGTTTGGGGGGAGGGGGGCTTACAAATTGTTTTAACGACTAACAAGACGATGGGTGACGATCCCACGTAATCGCTAATATAAATCTAAAAGTAATTTTCAACGAAATAATCGATCGACGATTGCCACATACCGTATCTTGTATTATTGAACTATTTATGTGTATTAAACACGATAATCAAATAACAACAACAAAAAAAAAAAAAAAAACAACATATTTTATTATTGTAACAGTAATAATAATATTATATAATATAAAAACATTTGGGAGGTTTCGACTCCAAAGCTTCCCTCTAGGCGTACTATTGGTATGATTTACTGACAAATATAAATAAATATGAAATAATAATAATAACAATAATAAAAATAATGAATCTTAAAATTTAAATGGAATAATGTATTCTCAATGATAATAATTATTGAATATTATGTATTAGTTATTAGATCAAAGTTCTTTTTTTTTTTTTATTTTTTTTTTTAAGTAGATATTGACAAAAAATAAATGAAGATTAATTAAAAAAATTAAAACAATTTTATTTTTTTTTTTATCCAGATAAATAGTGCTTAATCTTTTATTTCTGTCCGGATAAATTTTTAGTTATCTTTGCGCAACACTGGTTATAACGCAAGAAAATTGATTTGTATAAAATATAGACCGAAACGTAAATGATATTTATACGATAAAAGATCAACTGGTGACAACGTCCTATTGTCAGTAAATGTCATTAATCAGAAAAAAGTCGACCGCAATGACCGACGATCTGCGCTTACAATTTACAAAACTGAATGCACTATGACGCAAAGTTGCACGGTAGTCGTAATTGTTACGGATAATAAATTATAAACACAGGAGACGCGTAGGTACGTCAATAATTGTTCGGTTCGGAAGTACTCATACCCACACGCGTCGTCACCGTCCCACTAACGAACGACACCACGAAGTTACGTTGAGCCGAATACACAAATTGCGACGTTTAGATTGTAATCGGAGTTTAATCGTGAGTAAAAAAAAAAATACGCACAGAACCGCGGACGTTTCAAAAATGCAAAACCATCATGGCCGTAACTTTTTTGCAAGACGGTTTTTTTCGTTTTCCTACACCGGCCCTCGAAAATAATAGCGTCCCCTTTAAATCGCGCCTGTTCAAACGCGAACGCCGCGATTTCGGTTTCAAGTGCACGCGCGCGCGTGCACGACCGCGAGAAAAAGCGTCGCGGACGGGACGGACGGCCGGGCCCGGCCTTTTGTCCGTACGGTCGCGTCTACATTGCGTCACACACCGTGGCCGCCCGATCGCGCGACGGACGGGCCGAGCGGAACGAGCCGAAATACGCGCGCGACGGAAAGCGAACGCGCGACAAAAACACGCGCAAAACAAAAAATTAAAAATATGTCCCCGACCCCGGCGCACTGTTTCGGGAAAGCTCGCGCGAAAACGGAACGCGCGTCCGCGCGAGTGTTTTATTCATTCAAACGGCCGGGCGAGACCCGTCGCCGCGTCCGCCGCCCGCGAAACGGAATCCGCCAAAGCCGAAAGTTTCGTAATCTGTACGGCGGCGGCGGCGGCTGCAGGTGCGCGAGGACGCCGCGAGTACGGTAATCGCCGCGGATGCCGACGCGACGTACGAACGTCACGAACGTCGCGGGTTCGTAAATAGGTGACCGCCGCGCCGCACGCGATACATTATACGGACGCGGGGCGGGGGGCTCGCGGCACGGCGGCCCGGGCGGAACGTTCGTAATCCCTGCGGGGATTTCGCGCGTTCTCCGCGGCCGTCTTGTCCGCGGCCACCTCGGTAACCGTTATTATATTGTGTATCGCGTAATATCCGCGTGTAGATTACGGCGACGGGCCAGGACTCTCAGACAAATGCCCGGGCGCGTGATGTCCGCGCGTTTGATAAATTACGCACCGGCGGCGGCGGCGGCGATAATCCGTCGCCCGACGACGGCGACGGCGGCGGTCTCATCTGCGACGCGACGCCGCCGTCTTCGCGCGCGCGAAAACGGTCTCGTAATAACAATAATAACGACGGCGGCGACGATACAATCGCGAACGCCCCGGGACGAGCGCGTCACACACGCACACAATAATAATAATAATAATGATAACATGTGCGCGTATGATTATGTATACTTACGCGCTAAATAATAATAATAATAATAATACTACTACAGGTACACGTATAAAGTCCGCCGACGGAGACCGAGGGCCCGGAGTGATGGGCGACACGTCCGTCCGTCCGTCCGTCCGTCCGTCCCCGCAGCGACGGCACCGCAGCGGTGTCATTTGTGCGCCGCGCGGCTCTAACCTCTTCTCGTTTCCCTCCGCCGCCGCCGCCACCCGCCCGTCGGTCCGCAGACGAGCCGCGTGCGGCAGTGATATTATTATAAATCGTCGTAAAACGACGTCGACGACGACAACCGTCTGCAGCAGTACCTACACGCAGTACGGCATAATAATAATAATACGACGACGACGACGAGGAGGAGTGCGCGACAACTTACCGGGCGCGTGTATAGGTATTACGCCGGCGAAGACGCGGGGAGGACCGCGTCGTCTCATTACCCGCGGCCCGGGCCCGAGCTTTGCGCCGTACACATCACATATTAATATTATAAGGAAGATGTATAACGCGTCCGAAAAGACGACGGCTAGTGGATATGCGCGGTAAATCATCGTAATAATAATAATAATAATAATAATAATAATAATAGCGATAATCCTCCGCCGTCGCGTCTGGCGATGTGTACACGCACGAACCGCATTACGCAGCGCGTCGTGCGCTGCACACCTACCCCCGTCGAAGTCGCAGAGATTGCCGAGACCGCGTTTACGATTCCGGGCGGCCGACGGGCCGGCAAAACGAAAACGCGATTGTTTCGCTGGAAACAAAGAGGAAGCGGACAGAGGAATTATCCCCCCTCCCTCCCCCCCCCAAAAAAAACGTCGGCCAAAGTCCGTCTCCCTAATCAAAATCCTTATCGTGTAAATATTTTATGAGTGTACGCGTAATCGATATTGCGGGAGCTTGAGTCTCCCGTTACCTCAAAATATTTGCGCTATTTGCGCCCATGGCGCGGCATGCCACCTCGTCGCACCTCGACAGTCGGTACGGTGGAACCGGTATTCAACCGTTACGCGAATGACGTTCCACTGCAACTCTGCCACTAGCTAAACTTAAAAGCGCAATGTCTCGTCGACGAAGCTTGTTAAAACTCGATTTATCCACGGCGCCGTCTATGCGGGTAGTCGTTTCGCATCCGAAAATAAAGACGACAGAAAACATCGGTAATTTAACGTTTTAGAGTTGCTTGTTTCATAAATTTTCAAAAAAAAAAAATTCCAAAAAAAAGACTTTAACACTTTTTGAGGACAATACGAGTGGCGCTTAACGAGGATTTATCGTCCTGCGTGTGACCTGCAGCTACGAACAGGTACGTACGAATCGATTTAATCTGACTGTACGATATTTTCGCGAAGAGACTACACGAATATTAGACGTTTCGATGACGGCTATTATTATTATTTTTTTTTTTTTTTTTCAACTCGTATCGGCGGTAAATTATAATAATAATTATATTCGAGTCTATCCGTCGGTTTCGTTGTAATGTTCAAATAACGGAGTCTAACGAAATGGATTCGTGTCGAAAAACGGCTGGGTTCATCATTGCAAAAATATACGTAAACCTATACCCGAGATATTATTATTATATTTCCCAATAGCCGATTATAGCAGAGACGAAGGTCACCCGACGAGATCGCCGCTCCAGCAGCACATTTGATCGTACAGTCGTGGATTGTCGGCGTTTACAAAACATAATACTATACGATTAACTCACCCATCGATGTCATTAATCAATTTGATCGTAACGATTTCGTTTCTATAACGAACGGCGCACATATCATAATATAATATTATATACTTTTAAATTGTTATCAATGCGTTCGTTCTATTCATTTGGATTCGGAACAGTTGCGTATTATAACGTGAACGAATCGTTTGTAATGTATTATTATTTTCATTATTATTGGCTGTGAATTACGTGTACTAAAAAAAAAAAAAGTCTTTTTAACGCTTCGAAATCGGCTCAACACGCACTTATACAAAACGGATTGATGGGCAAATCGAGTTCGTTGTAAAATATTTTGAACTATGAAATGGGCAATAAAAGAGCCGGTGTCTCTTACGGTGAATAGAAGCTAAAATCTAAAAAAATGTTTGTATTGCTCAAGTGTAGGCCACTGTTGTAGATAATTAAAATTGAAATAAGGTATATATTATAATATACAGCGTAATTCGGTTATATGCCTACTGTACGCAACGATAAACCGTTGCAAACGAAACAATGATACTGAACGGAGTAGGTGTAATACTAGTCGTGATTTCCCATTGACAAAATTAAAAAAAAAAATCAAAAATGTCATTGGGTAAGGTACATACTGCTGAATATTTCGATAAACGTATTCGAATTAAGTATAATCGCGGTAAAATCGAAGCGTTTGCTCAATCGAAAAATGGTTAAAAAAAAAAAAAAAACTTAATAAAGTTTCGGGAAGTTTCGGACAGAACGTTTCGAGTAAAGTGTCTAGCGAAAGTTCCGGCATCTTTTAGACGACACGAAAAATTCAAAGCCTATTTAACTATACTCGTTTAACCGCGAAACGGTTTTCGGGGGAGGGGGAGGGGGGAGTAACGCGTCTTTATACAAGACTGTAATAGCTTCGGTTCGTTATACCCGCTCGGAATCTAAAACGCATTCGCTGCCACCGACTCACAGTCCTGATAACGTTATTGTAACGCGCTGCGTGTTCGAAATGTACGTTTCATGCTGTACGTAGGCTAATCATATTTAATTGCGCCCGTTCAATATTATAATAATTATCGTTTTCGAAGTACACCTATAATGCAGGTGTATCATTACGGTGTCGATGGAAACATTGATCCGCTTCGAGAAAAAAAAAGTAGTTATTTAAAACGTCGCTCGGCGTATACTGCGGTGCACAATGCCGTGCGTCTATAATAATAATAATAATAAATATTATAATCGTATTACGAATCCGATCGCGGGAACGGACGTAAAAAAGATTATTATTTCCTAACCTAGATAATAATATAATAACGCTCGTACATTCGTAAATTCGATTCATTGTGCGCGCGTATATTTTAATATGTGTATCTTTCTCGGGCACGGTCCGTTTAATATTGAATATCGTAATAGTGTATAACCGAAATTCGATTAGGATCAAACACGTGTCACTGTTATAATATCATTATAATATCGTGTACGGTGTAACATACAGTCGAATCGGTTTCACACGATCCGATAGTCACCGTCTGTACGACCTATCTGTCCGTCCGCCCATGTGCAAACGAAGAAGTCTCCGGCTTCGTCACTCGGACATGCAATAAAACAGTTTTGTATTCGTCATAAAAAAAAAAAAAACCATAACATTGCTGTCCAGCATCACCGGACGGGTAAAAAGTTCCGTGCGAAATTCGTTAGCCCCGTTGACGACAAGTATATACAAACAAGTTGGGCATAATTTGCATTACCGCGGGTAAGCTATGCGTACAGTTATAGACGGAAAGTTGGGAAGTTACAGGATATTGGGTTGATAATATACGTACACACTGAGAGCAACGATAAATCATTGCAATCAAAGAGCGATTATGAAACGGATTTCGGTCGCGTTTTTCCGTGTTATTGCATACCGAAAATGACCCAGAAATCGACAAGAACAAAATTGATTTTTCGTAATTTTAAATTTAAAATGTTTCAAGGAAAACGGTCGGTATTCTGAAAAAAAAACAGATTCAAATAAAATTCCATATACTCTAAGAAAAATGCACGTATTTTATGATAGGTAGGTACGATATAAACATAGACGCAACTAAGGAGGTTCCAGGGAGTCTTTAGCACTGCTAAATATAAAATCAGAACACACAAAAGTACCCAATCAGCTTATTTATAGTACAGACCAAATATTTTAGTTAGTTTAAGTTTAAATTATTTCATTTATTTCATAAATCGTAACTAATAAGCAGAACGAAGTACAGATTACCAACATACAATGCATGTGTGTGTAAAAAATTAAGTAAAACAAAATTATGATATATTATGATATTATATAAAAAAATTGGAAATGAAAATGTGTAGTCGCTTATTATTAGTGTCGTGATTGTAGGGGCATTGCCTCTAGGTACAGGTCTGTGATTTGTCAATTATTTTAACACTCCCAAAGTCGGTGATCTAATCGCATCCATGCAACATCTATCAACTGCAATTCGGAGCATATTCTTACTATAATCGAAAAAGTGTTATCATGAAAAAACAAAAGCACATCTTCGTATAATGAAAAATAGTTTTTTCGCTATACTTCGAAAAATCTAAAATACCATTTTTTAAATATCTCCGGTTAGGTTAGATAAATAATTACAATTACTCGGTTATATCGTACCGAGTCGGGTCTACGAGACGCGGAACATCTGTGCACACGGTCACTAATAGCGGTCCTTCTCATAACGCCAAGGTCTCGTAACTCGGACCTGTAGAATCCGCGTAACGTTCCCGAACCTCGGAAAATCTGGAAAAATCCATTCTGAACCCGAATTTTCCCCCGAAGAGTATTATAATATAGTATGCTGACGTCGTTATTATTACCATCACGCACTACACAAGCGGTTTAATCGACGAAACGTCAACAATTTTACGAGCGTGTTGCACACCGTGAATGAAACTTACCGAGTATAACGTACAGCGTTATTAATATTCGTTTTTTCTCGCTTTTTTTATTTTTTTTTTTTTTTCAATAGAATGTCTTTTCACCCTCTCGCGCACACATACGCTGCCACCGTTGTCGTCGTCGTCGTCGTCGTCACGGCCATCATTAGCGCAGACACACGAATTATATTCTATATATATATACGAGTATACGTACACATATACTTATAGTAAAAGGTGTGTATATATATATATATTATATATACAGTGTGTCTGCCGTGCTCGGTCGCGTTTAATAAAACAAAAATCAAACACGTCTATTCATTATATTATTATTATTATTATACCTATACGCTCGCAGTCGAATATGAAAGGAATGAAAAATGATTGCCCTCCGCCGATGCGAACGGCAATATTATGTATGGTCGTATAGTAAAAGTATAGCAGTAGTGGCAGTGGCGGCGGCGGCGGCGGCGGGTGGTAGGGGGTATATGTGTGTGTGTGTGTGTGTGTGTATATACTTCGATGAAAAGAAGCCTCCCCCGTAATCAAAGACGAAGGGTATATATGTGTGTGTATGTGTGTGTGATTATAATAATTCACGTATATAATACACACACACACACACACACACACGTACCGTGTTCCAAATCAGGCACGTGTATAGATATATACGTATATAATAATATAGGAGTAATATATTATGACGACGATGACGACGACGGCGACGACGAGGAGAGTTGCTGGTAAAATATTCATTGAAACGGATGAGGGCGACCCGCGCGGGTCTGTATGTATTTGTTATTATTGTACGTGGATAGCCGCCGTCGCGTATACCATAACGAGTTCGATATAATATAATATGAATAGACGAGAGAAAGAGACCTAAGCACACGCACAAAGTACGAGCCAAGAGTATAAAATATAAATAAATAATGTTCTACCGTTTTTTTTTTTGTATGTGCGCTTAACAGGCCTTTTAAGAAGAAGCGACACCCACGTGTCTCCGCTGTCTCCGTCTTGCAAACGCACGACGCGTAGCAAATTCGCGTTCAGCGGGGACGACTTTGGGCTGTCAGTTTTGATGTTAGAGTGAATCAATAACGCTATGATCAAACATAAAGGCGAGCACGTTGCATCTGAGCAACCGCGTAGGCGCAATTATTCGATGTTTACATTCAAAGCGAATTGTAGGCATTCCAAAACCGTGATTTAATACACATACTTATACGCCGCTTAAACATTTAAAATACCCGAAAAACCGCCATAGTTGCGTAGACACACACTGTTGTTACCATTGAGTTTGATGACATAGTCGTTAATCGGCCATAATATTAAAACGGAAAGCAAAAAATGTCGTACGGCCGGAAGACGGAGACAGCGTATGGGTGTCGTATCCACACGGTCCACTTAACTTTATACGCCATTATAGCCACTCTATATTCGTCTATCGTTGACAGGGTCTCCCCGGTCTACCGGCCGTCGGACGCTTTCCGATGAGGTTCTATGATTCCGTGTGTACACAAGAGTATTATTGTGTTATAGATTTATAAAGGATTAGACAAGGCACGCCTACACTAATCTCAGAGAGACAAGGTCACAGGAATGGCGGCCAACTGAAGCGAACTATCAAACGGATCGTAATAAAAAAACAAAAACAAAAATCGAAATGTTTTCGATTAATAGCTCTATGCAATAAAAATATCAAATAAAAAAAAAATATACGAAATAAAAATTATATAACAATCTTTTCTTCTTTTATTTTTCGATAGATCGTGCGTGGTACCTAATTGCGTTCCTAGGCACACACGAATCGCATCAGTTTTTTCATCGTTCAAGAACCAAACATTTTATACCGCTGCCTATCCGTTCTTTTACAATCTGCGCGTGTGACGAAATTTGTATTATCACCTACTTATTTTTTCCCGTATCGCCCGTACAATAAATACGCCCGCGTGCACGTACGCACAACGCGTATTTATATAGAAGATATTATCGATCGTAGCTCGATCCATCACGGACTGCCTGTGTGTGACGAGTCGACCGTACTATACAGAAATGTTATTGTTATACGTCACTCAGAGTATGTGTCAAATCGCCTTATGCCACTACCGGATTCGCTGCCAATTTTTCGGTACAACAACCGTGTCGAATAACGTTAATCTTTCGTTCGAAATCAACGCGTCTACTCGTAGATGTATTGCCCAATGCCTATATGTCCTATACAACGAAATCAATTACTTATTGCCGCAGTTTGTGTGGGCGTAGAACGTTCGGACATTATAATAGCGATCCCAATCGTAACACGCGTTCGGACCCTGTGTATCGTAGCCCGTTCGGACACTGGATTTTCACACAATATAACACACCGCATAGTGCTACAAATTTTATTTGACCGTCGATTTCGCTACGAAATTCTTAATTTTTCCGTTAATCACGATGGGGAAATTCGATAAGGTTGCGGTAGAGGGCGACGCATCGGGAATAAGTCATAACTTTCGATGGTCATTGTTGACGTGCTGGACGTACCCACGCCGAAATATCACGTGAAAAACGAGTTTGGAAATTCAATATCTCTGCGAAACGTCCTGCCCGAATTCAATTCCTGTGCGTAACACAGTGCACGCCAATACCTAATTATTATTTTGTCGTTATATGGCCGCGCCAGGTGCGGTGTCTCGTTTAACGGTTCAATTTTTATAGACATGACGATTCGGTAGGCTGTATCGGGCAGACGGTCCTTTACAACTGTTTTTTTTTTCGGTAACAACTAATAATTCCTTTATGATAACATAACAATTATAATATCAGGTCAACGTGTATTCAACGCTGTCGAAACTGTATTCAACGCTGTCGAAACTGTATTTCATCCGCATACATATGTGTATATATGTATACCATATGCCCTACAACGGAATTATTGAATACCCGATGCGATACTAATTCATATTGAATAGGCACCGGCAGTACGCGTATATCAATCGCGCGGCACCCCGTAAAGTAACTGCACGTGAAAATTCGAAACCGAACAGTGTAAACGCACCGGTAAATCAATGAACGGGTAGATTATCCAAGATATGTGTCGTGTGTATTAAAATCTAACGCGAGTTATCAAAATAGGTAGAACCGAAAAAATGAGTTACCGATATGCGGTTGTGATCGACCTGCACAGCACAGTGTAACGTGAAGTTGTGCTCAACACTCATGAACTATGACAGTTAAACGCATATTTTCATGCCAGATCGTTGGGCTGGTTGACGATTTTGGTGTTTTTTTTTTTACCATTTGTACCCATAACGATAATACTTTTTAAGTCTTCCATAAGACTATGACAAAATCACATCGTTTCGATATTTGTATGTTTCCAGTATGTGTGTATGTTTGTCGGGAAATCCGCTGACAGATTTTATAGGTTATTTAGGAAGATGATTTTCAGTTTCGGACACCTCTGGAATTAAGACGTTATCATTGAAAATGTCGTGATTTTACCGCGTTACAATAATTGTATTTATCTCGGACTTTAATCGCAGAATACACCGCTGTAATGGTGACGGGTGGCCGTCAAAAAATATAACTCTATACTCGTATACATTATGCACTATAACTTTGCTGATGTCACGTATTGCCCGTCTAGTAAATAACGGTTCCGGTGATATTACAATAAAATTATTTTTCGATCAGTGTTCTTCAACAGCCGGTCGTATTTTCCGTAAATATTTCAAAGCGAATCGTCCTAAATAATTTTATTATAAAACGGTAATCGCGTTTAAATTTCTGTTCGTTATACGCGTAAGTGGCCGTTTCCTCGGTGAAATTAATTCAAAAACTTTTAATCTTCTTACTATTCCCGCGCAGTACCTATTCGTATACATTTCACGCCACTATATACGTACAAAATCGTATTGTTCGAAAAAGCTGTGGACAACAAGTTATATTATTCTCCGATGAATCTCTGACGCGTACGTCTATACATATACAGGGTGAACCTAACCTAACCTAACCTACCCATTGCAACATGTCCCGAGATTATAAAGATTATCAAATTCTGATTTTTTTTAGATTACTCACCGGGACCACACATATTTATATTTCGATTGTTTTCGATTTCGGGGTATAACTCAAAAAAAAAAACTTTTTATCTTCATTAAATTAGTGGTTTTCAATAGTTTTTTTTAAAGTTCAGAGAAAACTGTCTATGATATTATGCGGCAGGCTATAATCGCATTCGCTAATCGATTGTTATTATTATTATTGCGGTCAATTGATTTTATACACAAATTTTAAGTAAATTATTAAAAATCTCGAGTTTAATCAAAAAAAAAGAAAAAAAAAGTCGATACGAAAAAAAAAAATCTCGAATTTCGAGCGCGGGCGGGTTAGGTTAATTGCCGATCCCCGTTTGAGACGCTGAAAGAGACGCGCCGATAGAAAACGACGATTAGTGAANCGCTAATCGATTGTTATTATTATTATTGCGGTCAATTGATTTTATACACAAATTTTAAGTAAATTATTAAAAATCTCGAGTTTAATCAAAAAAAAAAAGAAAAAAAAAGTCGATACGTCAAAATGTTCGAAATAATAATAAACTCTACAAAACGGGGTGGTCTTCAATTTGTTTTCGAAAACGAAAAAATTAATTGAAACGTGAAAACGCGCTGTGTGAGCGATGTAGATAAAAAAAAAATAAACAAAATTCGCTCATCTTTATCGTATCGTCTCCGGAGAGATAGGACAATGAGTATACATACATAAACACGTGGAACATCCTGTATACGCGTGTACGTAATAATATTGCGCGCGCCGGCGTCTGTACGACTGTGTATTTTCGAGTGGATTTTCGCGGCCGCGGGAGTCTGCGTAAACTTTTGTACGTTGTCCGTAGTCCGCCATGGCCGGGCAACGTACGCGCGCTCCGATAACGTGTCCGTGGACCGTTCGACATTCGCCCGAAACCGGGAACGCACGCGCGATTGATATTTCGCATAATGCGCGTAATTGTTTACGCGCGCGCGCTGTTGTCGTGCAATTCGATTTTGTATACGCGGTGTTGCCGCCGAATCGCGGTCGGATGGGGAGATGGAGAGGCGCCGCGGTGGTTGGGGGGCGAGTAGGGGAAACGTTACCGCGAGAAACGCGCGGGAAAAAATATCGCACCGCTCGCGAGCGGCGATATCGTCGAACTCGACGCGACCCGATCCGCCGGCCCGCGACGAACCGCGTCGCGTTATCATCCGCGTCGGAATCGGATCCCGTTTCTTTAATTCCCGGGTCCTGGCGCGCCGGAACCCGGAACGGAGCGGCCGGACGCGCCCGAAAGCCCGACGGGAATTCGACGATTGAGCGCCGGTGCGACATTACGCGACAACCGACTACGACGCGTTGAACGGAAAATTCCGGAAAAACAAAAAACAAAGGACCGACGAGTGTGCTGCACACAACAGTCGTCTCGGTGGAGAGTTGAGAGGGCAGCGTAGATTTAGTTGGTTTACCGTTATTTGAGTTATTAATTTTAATTTGCGTCTGTACGCAACGGTAAACCGTTGTTAACGAGATTCGATTCTGAACAACGCGGTTAGGTTAGGTTAGACGTTGTTTTTTCAAACGTTGTGATTTTTACGGTTTTCGTCAAAATTTGACATTAAAACGCTATAAAATACCGTTTTACGTCAATCTTTTCCCCCGTCCCCCATCCCTTCTTTGCTCTAATTACAACCTATGATGAAACTCGTTTAAAAGTTTCGAGCCGAACAGTTTTATTCGCATAAAATCAAACGAAAATTCGTCTACACACAATTATGCCGAATATATAAATATAAATAGAGTAAAAATCGTCAGACTATTTTAAACATTTTACCGTGTTTAGAAAAAACCAGTACAAGTGTTCTGGTGTCAGGTTTTTATGATTCTTTCGATACCGAAATACACAACAAAACACAAAATCGAAAATAACGAAGCCGTAATTGTTCGTAACTTTCTCGTTTTTCGCGCGTTTTTTCCGAGTTTTTCCCAGTACTGTGAGTTACTGCTCGGAAAATCGACAAAATATAATCTCCTGCACCCTGCACTCAACAACTAGACCCGAAACGTTACAAATAGCTCTCTTGTGATTTTCCGGTAGAAAAGTTGTTAATGTAATAGAAAACGAAAAAAAAAAATCTCGAATTTCGAGCGCGGGCGGGTTAGGTTAATTGCCGATCCCCGTTTGAGACGCTGAAAGAGACGCGCCGATAGAAAACGACGATTAGTGAAAACCGGAGACGGTCATAGCGAAAAAAAAACAACGAAAAAATGGTAGACGAACCCCGAGCGCTCCGGTCGTCGAATTACCGTGTACGAGACGGAGGAAAAATATCGTTTTTTTTTTTTTTTTTTCTATCAACGCGTGTGATTATTATTAATATCGCGGCGTGTGGTACCTCCCCACCCCGCCTTCCGCCGCCGGTACAATACGCGAGTGTACGCTGTTAAAAAACATTACCGCATTATCGGTTATCGTTGACGACGCCGCGTACGGTATATTTTATTGGATCACGATTATACCCGTGTCGTTTACAGGCCCGACGACGCGTCTACAGAAAAAAAAAAAAAAAAAAAAAAACAAATCGTTAAACCGCACGTGTTTTTCGACACTTTGCGGACGCGCGGCGGCCCGCGTTCGGCCTGTGACAAAACGAACATTGAAAATCACTTTCGGCGACAAACAGATGTCCCCGTGCGCGTCCGCTGCAATGCGTTACGCCCGGTGCACCGGCGCATACGAGCGCGTAACAGATTATCGACTCCTGCGGGGGCCATTCCGTTTTCGTGCGCGCGCGATTCCCACAGCCGACTGCCGCCGGCCGGGTCCCGGATCGGTCGGGTTTGGACGTACCGTTTGCGCGTACCGCGGAGCGACGCAACCGCTCCGGTCGGTTCGGGAAATGACAGAGACAAAAACGAAAACCATTTCTTTTAAATAACACGTGTTTTGTACGCGTAGGACGGCGGCGACCGACCGACCGGGCGGGGAATGGGGAATTCGGCTACCGCGCGCGGGGGACCGCGCGCCAACGGCGATGGGACAATTCATATTTATTTTTTATTTTTTTTTTGTCAAATTACGCCGTTTTACGATCGAAAACGTACGATTAACGTACAACGTGCGTACAGTTGTTTTGCAAAATGCGTTCGTGCGGCTCGCCGAAACAACGAACGGTCGTGTAAACGTATTCATCGGTCTACAATATCTACAACTGAATGGCGGCGTGTGCGAGATTTTCCAAAAAATTTACAAAGGGTGGCGGGGGTAGGCGCAGAATAAAAAAAAGAACGGCGGCCGGGGGAACCGTCGCGCGTAGGACTTGGTCGGGCCGTTGTATCGACGTTTCGGCGGGCCGGCCGCGGCCCCCGGCGTCAATTCGGATCGAACGCGCGTGTAACGAAACGCGTCCGATACGTTATCATCGTTGTCATCATTATCATTGTTCCCCCTCGCCACCCTTAGACCGTTGATTGAACGACGCTTTTTTTCCCGCCAAATTTTTCGGAAAACTGCCGAACGGATTGAGCCGAAACTCTGCACAGACGTAGTTCTTTGCCGGGATTAACGTATAGACTATACGCCTTCCCCCCCCCGACTTTAAACCTTTAAAAGTGGAGTAACGCGGGGTCATTGGACCGCAAAATCGAATTACTTTGATCGGTTTGATGGATTACGGTTCGCGGTGATAATGATAACAAAATTAATATTTTTTTTTTTTTTTTTTTTGACCTTCCGCTCATAATCTTAAATTTTGAAATAACCCGCGGAATTCGATAGCGCAGTTTTCTATTATAACGTATCGTTCGTATTGACTACCCCAGGTATGCAATAATGCTAACACGGAAAAATGCGCAAGTATATAAACAAAAAAAAAAACAAAACAAAAAAACAATAATATTTAAAATTAATAATAAGTATGTTATTTACAATATCATATTATTATGTCTGTAAAAAAAAAACAAATAATAATAAATTCCAAAATAATATTACAACAAGTCTCAACACATAATTTGATAGGTGTGTTTAAAAAAAAAAAAAACTTTTTATGTTTTATAAATATCTAATATTATAAGGAAAATTATACAATTTACAATTTAAATAAGACTTAAAACGTGATTCGTGCGATTGTAGAAGAAATAACCGAGTGGATCGTAGTCCGAGAACGGGCTAAACGGCTAAACGTTAATGATGAAATGTATGGAATATTTATTAAAATATTATTGTTGGTTGTACACATTCTGTACAGTAAACGAGTAATAAACTACGAAATAACTTTATTTTTTCTCGTTGTTGTTTTTTTTTTTTTTATATAATATCCGAAGTTATGTAAAAAAAAATGTACAGCGACATAATTATTATTTGCACATAGTACGCAACTATCGCAGTAAAAAGAATATCATTTGTATAAAGTTTTATTTTATAAAGAATTCATTTACGAAACGTATTTATATATTGTTACAATTACGCGATAACACGAAAATTAAAGTTTCTTTTACTGTACTCTGCTAGTAAAAAATTACGGATATTTATTTATTTAATATTTTCAATGTATCGGTTTTTTTATTTTACTACGTTTATTCGTGTGTCTGTAAAGAACGTTTCAACAAGAGATCTCGCCCAGATCAAAAAACTTGTTGATAACTCGCAGGTAGGCAATTTTGTCTAGTTGGCGCATCGGGGAAAACGTTTTTTTTTTTTTTATTATTATTTTCCCCGATAGTGGGCTGGGGTGGGGGCGGGAGAGAATGTCCGAACAACAGGAACAATATTTCGTCTATCGGTTTCCCACCGTTTCTCGTGGTCGACAACGAGAATATTAATTAATTACGAATTTTGTAAGTTTTTCCGATTGTTTTCCACACAACCGTGCCGGACGCGCGCAATAAAATGCCGCGGGGCCGCAGCCACGCTAACCGGTTCGCGCGCGGGAAACTCGAAAGTCGCCGGTGCTCGCGCAAAGGCGTTATTGTCGTTACGCCGTTAAAACGCGCGGATGCGAACGCGGCCGTTTTCGGGCCGTTTCGGAACGGACGCGGCGGCCCCGAACGGGAATCCGACGCGCGACGTTGCCGACGACAGTACGACAATAACTGTCTGCGCGCACCGCGTCATCGTACCGCGGCGTTATCGGCGCGCGGCAAATACACTGACAACGGCAATAACAACGATAACGATAATATCGTTTTACCGTACGTTAACGAAACGTATAAACGCAGTTTAAACACGCGTAATGATACGATATCGTAATAACGTCGCGTACACACGCGCGCGCGCCCGTCCGTATTACGACATTACTGTCGTCGTCGCGCACACGCCGCCGCCCGAACGTTCAGACCCGACCGGAGAAAACTTTCCACCGCCCGAAAATGCGCTGTACGGTGTACAGCGACTTAACCCAATTTCCTAAACATATATTTAACTGTCACCGCCCCCGCCGACGACGACGACGACGACGGCGTTTCGCGCGAGACGGATTATCGCGCATACGTACGCCGGCCGGGGCCCCGAACGATATTAGCGACGATGATAACAATAACAATGGCGACGGCGGCGGCGGCGACAATCGGCTGCCGTTGGCGCGAGACCCGGAGGAAATTATTTACTCCTCGCCGTTTCCGACCGATATCATACCGGGCGCCGCTACGTCCCGCGCCGGCGACCCGCGGCCGCGGTGAAATCCGCGAGCCGACCGAGGAAATCCCACCGCGGTGGACGTCTCGTTCCCAGATCGTTTCTCGAACCACGGCAACCGCGGCGTTTCCCGGCGGCGAAACCTCGGCGGGCGCGCGAGACTCGTCGGTCGCGCCGCGGCCGCGAAAGTGCGCGCCGGAAAGTCTACGACCCGGCGGTCGCCGTTCCGCGCGCCCGCAGCCGCTCCGGTTCCGTCCCGCCCGCGCGCGTCCAGAACGCGTCCCCGCGCACCCCGATAACGCGCGTCTTAACGGTATCGACACGTATGACGATACCTATGTTTACACGTATGCACATATTTGTGTGCGCGTGTAGGCTGCGCGCGTTGCGCAATTCGCCTCCGATTTGCCGATTTGAAAACCGATTCGCCGACGTGGGAAATTTACCGTGACAATCGCGTTTTCAGACGTCCGCGGCGGCGGCGGCGGCGGCGGCGACGGGTACGGTACGCGTCATTGTCGCCGCGCTCGGCTTCGATTTACCGTTCGGGATTAAAACGCGTCGCGGCAGTCTTCGACGAAATCTCCGCGTTTATACCTGTCAGTGGTAATTTATGTTTTTTTTTTTTTTTCTTTTATTCGCGTCCTGCTGCCGCGCGCTCTCTCGCTCCGAGACGCACGAGAATAATAATGGTATTAATAATATTCGTCTGTCAAGAACAGACTCCTGTCCTGATACGCGACGCGTTCCGCATACGTACAAACAGATAAGTAGTTTTTGTTTTTTTTTTGTTTTTTCGAGAAACGATTAACGGTGTAAACACCGTACAGTAAGTTTAAACAAGTTGTACATCGGAACGATGCAATAGACGTGTTTCGGAGATGCGGTTTTGCAGCTCAACCGGGTTACTATAGCCGCTATGTGCGTAGTAATCAGCAACAGATTAAAGGGAGGACATGATTCTCGCGTGGGTAGGCCGGACGGAAATTGAACCGTTGTAAGCAACGATTAAACCATCGCTAACGAAAAAAAACGATTCTGAGCCGGGTTCAGTCGATAGTTTTGGTTTTTCCAACGATATACATATCATATTATGGAGGTAAAATACGCATCAAACATTTTCTTTAATAATATTTGTTTAATATTTTATCGTTCTCCCGGTTTTTCCATGTTTTTCCCATTTATCGGGAAAACTTCTTGGAAAATGAAAAAATGGCCTATTTTAAGTACCTCCCCAGTCAAATTGTCTTTCAGAAAAATTGTACACTTGTGATTCGAAGCTATTTTTCTGGTAGAAAAGTTGTTCACAGATGAAAAAAAAAAATAAATCATTTGTAAAACCATAAACTTCTTCACTTCACTCAGAATCTAAAACTAAGTTTACTGTCTTCGGTTACTGGTCATCCGTTGGTAAAATTCTCTACAGTGAACAATACGTTTCGGAAGTGGTTAAAATGGGAAAAATTTCGAAGGGAGACCATATTTACCGAAAATTGATAGGCGTTCCCGAGAACTAACTAAACCTAATCAAACTTTCAGAAAATCAATCGTGTAGACAAGACTTCCAGAAACGTTTTTCTCTTGCATACTTGAAACGTTATGTTAAATAGGTTTAAAAATCCACTGCACCATTTACGCATATGCTTGATCGGTAAAATTTAAGTAAAACTGAGTCTGATTACGTATAATTGAATAGGAATTAAAGGATTTATATTTTTAATAAAACTAATTCGACAAGAAATCTTGCCCCGATCAAAAAACTTGTTGAGAACTCGCAGGTACGCAATTTTGTCTAGTTGGCGTATCGGGGAAAACGTTTTTTTTTTTTTTTATTATCTTCCCTGATAGTGGGCTGGGGGGGGAGAATTCGACTTTTTATATAGATTTATATTTTTAATAAAACTAATTCGACTTTTTAAAATTAGACGAAGTAGACGACTTTTGAAAACGCTAATTCGTGGGTTAGGTAAACAAATCTTCATGTTAATTCTTGTAGGTAAAATAGGAAACGTATTTTTCACATTGTGAATTTGACGTTTGTCTCGGTTTGGGAAAAAAAAAAAAAAAAAAAAAAAAAAATCAAAATTACGAATAGCATTTCCGTCGACTATCTACGCGATAGACACGTATTATTAAAATAATATTACGGCGGTTCCCGACGGGAAACGACAATATAATTATTGTATTCGGGCGAGTATTCGATTATCGTGTACGTTATCAATCGCGGTAACTACAATATTATGTTATTGCCTCGTCGTGAAATCGATACGGGTCCCGAACGATCGTTTATATCGGACGACAAGACAGCGAGACGACTCCGTGGTAAACATAGGGGACATTTTTTTTTTTTTTTTTTTTTTCTGTACTTCTTTTTGTCGGTACCCTACCTACCGGTAACCTACCTGCCTATGCAACATTGGAGAATTACGATGATTAATCGATTCGACGGCGGTCCGTGACGGCATTCGAGACTCTATACAACCGTACACGTCTTTATATTGACATTTACACGCGTATTACGGTACACGCGTGCATATCATTATTATTGTAACGATCAAAATAAAACACGAATAATATTATTACCGTGTATACCTACCGTTCGCGTGTAATTCCTTTCGTATACGACATCAAACTCGTATTGAAAACGGTTCTTTTAAAAACGCACGTCAATGCGTATTGAATTTATCAATGGTAGTCGAAGTGGAAAAAATAACGTGGTAAAAAAAAATTAAACACATATCAAACGTAACGCAACGCGTACAGATCGTTTTGAAATTAATGAATCTACAGACGTTGAGCACGTTGAGTACTCCCGACAAATTCCGTCCCCGAAAGTCAGAAATAATTGAAATTGCGTACGAATAAACGTTCCGTTGAAAACATGAACATCCGAAATACGCCTGTTATCTATTACTTTAATGAACGGCGACATTAGCAGCACAGACCGTTCCCGGAACTTACTGTTTAATATCCAATTGTAACACCTACTTAACTGCGGGAACTTTCTGTTGGAAAGCATTTCAACCTTCCCGGGAACCGAATGTTTCGGTCCGTATTAGTGCCTGCATCGAGGTCCACCCGTCACGAATCGCAATTTCTCCGCGGCGGCTTTTTATTTTGGTACTCAATAATCGCCCGACCATTAAAAGACCTAAAACCCGTGTCTTAAAGAGAAAACTGCATTTCGGTTTCCAGCGGAACTACTAACACGGCAAGAGTTTCCTATCGGCGATTCCTAAACGGTATTCGTGTGATAACGGCTACACGCGTAAAACCCGAGACGTATGGAAACGACGCTCGATCAGTAAATCGGGATTTTGTTTGCCCGCGATCCGGAGTCCGAACAGCCGAGAAATACTGTAACGTGCCCGGGCACGAACTTGTCGTTGTCGCGCGTTCGTTTGCCCGAGTTAAGAGAACACCGTATCGCCTCTCGCCCGCTCACAGCCTGTCGGTGATGTCGATTCGATTCGCATTTTAATACATCGACGCGATTTACGTTTACGACGATTTCCGCTGCCGGTACGACTCACGCGCGTTTCCTCGTCGGCCGGCGAGTCCGCCCGGTCCCACGCCGAACGCACGCAACGGCCGCCGCGTCACACGCGTAGCCGGCTATGGGGGAGCGGGGAGGGGGCAGGGAAAACGGGACACGAGTCCCGCGGGGCCCCGCGGTACGCCACTGTGCGGGCCTACGGCACCGCGAGTTATGCCGAAACGTCGTGTCCAGGGCCCCGCGACGCCGGGCGCCGCCGCCGGGCGTAGACGCGAATTTCGGCGACGACCGGGCGGACTCGCGTCCGGTCCGCGGCCGTCGTCGAATACGCGCGCAGGCGGAAGACGCGCCCCCGGTCTCGGTAGAACGCGTCGTGCGACGCGACGGTATTACCGTCGCGCCCCCGCGCGTTTATCGTTCGCAGATGCGGCCGACCGATTTTTATCGCTACCTGCTGCACGTCGCGCGCGGTTCCATTAGCGGCGGGCAAACGGACGCGGTTTCTCTATTTTTTTTTCCGGGCCCCGTCGCCGTTTTAAGTGACGAACAAGCGCGTTTACGACGCCGCGGCGGCGGAAATACGACGCGGGCGCGCGTACGTACCGTTATTAAAACGCGAGACGGCCTATAACGCACCTACAACGCGACGGCGGGACGGCGGCGGCGCGGGAACTCGGCACGACGCGCGCCCGCCAGCGTAAATGTCGGAGCGTTATTTATACGGCCCCGGGCACTCCGGAAACGGCGCTCGTTAAACCCGTGTTCGTCCGATTAGCCGACGACGTCTCGCGGGCCCGAGCAACGGGTCCGGCGCTTTACGGTCTCGACGCGCGCGCGCGGGCACCGAACCCCCCGAGTGTGGGGGCGCAGGGTTTACCAGAACACACGCGTGGACGGCGGCGGGGCGCATTATTTATTTCGGGTGTACGCCCTACGGGATGAGAAGTGTAATAACGTATACCGACCGCGTCGTTCGCCGTCGTCGATCCGCCGTTCTTTATTCCACCGTCCCAGCGAACGTCGGCGTGCGTGCGCACGATACGGGCGCACTCGCGAGCGTGTGTGTACTGCCGCCGCCGCTTATACTGGGGGCCGTGAACTAATATCGTAACGAACGCGTTTCGTTTTTATCGCTTACGGACGCACGCGGCTTTTACCGTTATCCCGTACCTTTGCGCTGCCCGAGGAACGTGTTCTCCCGGGGGTTGCGGGGGAACGGGGGAACGGGCGCCGGGACAGAGTGCCGCCCCCGTTACCGAAAACAAGAAAGCCTTTTCTGTTTTATGTTTTTTTCTTCTATAGTTTTGTATTACGCACACTACAAGTCGACGTCAAGAACACGTTGAAATGCGTACGAAATAAATGCGTCACCGCGATTTGTCCGTCGTATTTTCAACGCAGATCCGATTTTTCGAATTCGCGCGCGCGTCATTGCGTCTTTGGCGCAGTCGGAATTGAAAGCGCGCCCCCTAATAGTTGTCAACGGTAAACAACACTGATAAGTCGGAAACCGCGCGTTAGAAAAAAAAAAAAAAATGAAAAAAAATGAAAAATAACTGATGGTAAGTGCTGTGACCGTAAACGGATGACGGATCCGCCCTCGGTACCGAATTTATATCGATATCAAAACAGTGTTGAATCCGGAAAATTTCCACGGGAGAGGGGAGGGGGCTCTTTTTTCCGTCGGTCATTTACGTGTAAATTGTAACGTACATTCAACGAACGCATTTTGTTGACAGTTGTACGTTTTTGGATTTCATTTTTTTTTTTTTTTGCAGAATAACGTGCTATGAAGCAATATCGATATATTTTTAGAATTCCCAGAGAGTTCTTACCGATTTGTCAACAGTTGAAACGTGCCGCGTGCGTTTATAAATTATTTGCAAATTGTTACACAGCATTTTATTCCCGCAGACCATTCAATTGTCGTTTTTTTTTCCACCGAGGTAACACGTGATCAAGGAAAATAATTTTCAATTTTCGTATCAGATACAATCGAAAACCCCGTGTGAACAAGCCAGCCCTATTTAGCGGTTGAATTTTCAGACTTCTGCGCGTGCTACAGATCCGGACACACGTTGCGCCCACATACGGACATCGGACACTTCCTTTCATCGGTATGGATTTTATCGTTAAATTTTAAATTCATTTTTAACAGTGCTTTCCGGAGTTATAAACGTATCGGCCATACATGAAAAACACCATTCGACCGTACGCGCATTTTAAATAAAACATTAAAATTTTAAAGAACTATAGTATGTTAAAGAACATTCACCGCAATAACGTAATCATTTTTTTCTCTTTTTCATTAATGCCTACTGATATTTCACGAATAATTTGCGTGAACTACTAGTTCTCTAGAAATATCGAGAAAATGCCAAAGGCGACGCGAATCATCGTTTGTCTATTTTTATTATTACAAAAAATAAAGATGCTAGAGTATACAAAATATTCAGTGTGCCTGTGTGCTACGCGGTTTTATCTGCCCGGAACTCTTTGTTGTTGTAATACGGTGAAAAGCATTCGTCGAGAACTGAAATTTTCACGGAATACTGACATTGGAATTCTTTAGGCTTGGCAAAACGTTTAAATTATTCCGCCGGTTATCGATCTATTTTCGGTCGTTTGACAATTACGACAACCTCGAGGACGTTGCCCTAAAAAGAAAAATACGGAAGTGAATCGCTGTTACCTTCGGTTGTTTAAAATTAATTCTAGGTACCGAATTGAGTATAGAGTCCATTATTGTGTAATCGGTAATTTTTATACGCTGATAAATTAAAAGTTTCTGGAAAAAACAATCGTTTCGATTGCCGGTAATTATATCGATATATTTTGTATCGTAATGATTTGACGGGTAAGAACGGTCGGACGCCGGTGTCGTGCCCGTAGCAAAATCGGCACCCGGGGCCGGAAAAATTTACCGACGGGCCAAAAACGTTTGTTGTAAACATATTCAATCACAGAACTTTGAAAACGTTCATCGGCGCCTTTGCGGTCGTATGTATCGCCCGGTGGGTGAGCATCTCTCGCTCCCCCCCCCCAACCACTCGGCCCTGGTCGGAGTGTGACAGATGGGGGAAGGACAAAGTCTCCGGTCACGTTGAGTTTTCGTTGTCGTAATGGACGCTAATTTTTTTTTTCTTTTTTTTTTTCGAGTCTCCAAGACCCCATTCTTTTCCGATCCGAGCACCGAGAACAACCAGCTATGCGGTGTCGCTATGTGGAACCGTAAAGAACGGACGAAATATACGCCGTCATGTATTGTCGCCGTTATATTATTGTGTTTCATTTGTCGTGCGCCAATAACGTCGTAATACTCTTATGAAAAAAAAAAAAACAAAAAAAAAACGCGTACCTATAATACGTATTACAATGCCGAAGCTGGTCGTCCTCAGATTACCGGGCCGATAAATCAGATCGCCCGGAGTCGCCGGACTCCTCGGACGGACGCTCGCGCGAATGCCGCGGCTGTGTTATTGCCAGAACGTGTGCGCCGCGTCATATACCACGCGAACAACCGCGATAATAATAATAATAATGTGTGTATATAATAATAATAATAATAATAATAAGATGGAATTTAAAAAAAAAAAAAAAAAAAAAAAACGAATACAATATATTTATATTATTATGNGAAGTCTCCGGTCACGTTGAGTTTTCGTTGTCGTAATGGACGCTAATTTTTTTTTTCTTTTTTTTTTTCGAGTCTCCAAGACCCCATTCTTTTCCGATCCGAGCACCGAGAACAACCAGCTATGCGGTGTCGTCGGAACCGTATAGAACGGACGAAATATACGCCGTCATGTACTGTCGCCGTTATATTATTGTGTTTCGTTTGTCGTGCGCCAATAACGTCGTAATACTCTTATGAAAAAAAAAAAAAAAAAAAAAAACGAATACAATATATTTATATTATTATGGCGCACGAACGTCGGACGCACGCCTCGAACATATTATGTGGATACGTGTACACGTCATATTGTATACAGGGCGATCTCGATTGTCGACGAGACGGTCGCATTGTCCCGGCGAGTAAAAGAATGATATCGAAAATAGTGTCGAACACTATTTTCGATATCATTTTTTCCCCGTTCGGGAGTTTCAAGAGCGGTTCAATAGTCCGACCGCGTCACCGCGGTTATCGTTTGTCACCGTTATTTTCAGATGCGCGGACGCTGTATGATGTACCATACCGTTTTCGGTAATCGAATAGCAATACCTGGAAGTGTGAAACAGTAAACAACGTGTATCCGTAAACAGCCGACGGCGTTATGGTTTGAAATTTACGGTTCGGCGTTGAAATCGTTTACTTTCCGTCGACCCGCCGACGAGATGTTCCGTTTTTTAGTTTCGACAAGTGTCCAAACGCCCCGCTACTTCCGCCGCAAAAAATGATGGCCCGCTGTTCTCCGCCCACGGTGCTTACTTAGATGCGGAACATCTCGTCGGCCGGCCGATGGGAATTCGCAATGTCCACACCAAAATCTAGTCTGTAAACTAAAACTTCGCGCGGGTCCGTTTTCAACGCGTACGCGTGGCCATTCGAAAATCAAAAGCGGGTAGTGATTTCACCAGCGAAAATAAAGGCGAAAAAAAATAACGGCAATGTAAAATTTTGGAGCCGCTCGTTTCGTAAATTTTCCGAATAAAGCAAATACTTTCCGAGATATCGAATTTCTTGTCGTGACTTGGTCACTCTGTATGTAGACACGTTTTCAAAAAAAAAAAATTTAAAAAATACCACCGCATCGAAATCTATCGGCGCTAGACGTTCGTTTTTTTCCTTCTTTGTCGTTTGCAAGACTTCTGGTTCGTACGCAGTGCGTGTAGACCGATACGCTATATTATGACATACAAGTACAATTTTTTTTGTTTTTTTTTTTTTTTCATTCAATATTTTCCATGGTCAGCGGCCGTTTCGGTATACGGACATTTTTACCGGCCGGCAATATTATGTTTTCCGCGACCGTTTTTATTGACTTGGCCATTATTACCAATACTCGAATTTCGGTCGGATCTCGGACACGCAAGCACACGCGTTTCCCGAAATATTCAACTTGAACAAACGAGCGCACTGTATACTGCGTGTAGCGTATGTATTATTGTTATTATTATGCTGTTCTGCGTGTGTTCGCGCGGACATATTATTTTGTTTTATAATCGACAAACGATGTTGTATATAAGCTCGCGATCGATAAGGGACTAATAAATCGCCCGAGTGTTAGCCCAATATGTAAATTTTCGAACGCATTTAATACGCGTGTAAAATAAACGGCTATGCACGCCGTAAATCGTCGTTTTTCTGCGGACGCGCGCGCGCGCGCACACACACTATAATATATTATATAATAATATGTAATACTTGTGCAGGTGGTGGTTATTGCATTTATAGCTCGAACGATGTGTATGTGTGTGTGTGTGTGTGTGTGTGTGTGTGTGTGTGTAAATTCGAAACGAAACGGATAAGACGTAGGTACATACACACGCTGGTGTTCAGACGGATAAGTATGCGCGTGTGTGCGTGTGTGTGTGTGAAGTCGGACACGAGAATTTATGATCCGTCCGAAACGAGAACGAGAGGAATCGTGTCTGCAAATCGTATCGTAGAAAGATTTTTTTTTTTTTTTTTCAAACATAAAATATATATTTTTTATATTCTGAGTATACATAGCGAAGTTACCGTATCTATAGTATTAAAAATATATATTTTGGTTTTCTACCGATTTTCTACGAAATTCTCAAAGAAAACTTAACGCAGATAACAATAATCGATTTTATTTTACCGG
Organism: Cinara cedri; assembly: GCA_902439185.1. NCBI lineage: Eukaryota > Metazoa > Arthropoda > Insecta > Hemiptera > Aphididae > Cinara > Cinara cedri. The sequence goes on from CABPRJ010001426.1 coordinate 3,500,185, forward strand.
GGCTATACAAGAGGGACATTGACACGCGGCTATTATACTATAACCTTACACGCTCAGAACCGTTTTTATTTGAACGCAATGATTTATCCTTTGCGTTTAACAACTTCAAAACTTCCGTCTTTAGCGTGACGTAGTTTATAACTATCGCAATTGTTTACGCTCCGGGGATTTCTACAATTACAAGTGACGCGATGTCGTCGTCGGTGATGTGTTTGCGTAGACGGATGAAAGATTTACTTTTTTTTCTCGTGTTGTCCGTGGGGCTTTTGATGGATTCGGTTTCGGGTGTTATTTCGGTACAGTATTTTACTTAACGCATAAGTCAAACTACCCGGGCGCGTGTTAGGTGGGTTGGAGAGGTAAGAGGAAAACGGAGTTTCCGGGGGTCTGAAAAAAAGCAATCGTGACGTGAATCTGCGACAATTGTAATACAGGTCCAACAAAACTCGTAACCTCTTTACCGAATATTGTACGCACAGGATGATCATTGTATAGGTTTAATTCGCAGTTAGTATGCAGTGCCGTGCCGATTATATCATCAACAGTGGTTTAAGCGGGGTGAACGGAAGAGAACGGGGTTCTCCTTTTTATTTCAGGTAAAATTATCAGGCCCTTTAGATTAAGCCTTCGAAGTCTGAGGGGACGATTTAATTATTATTACCGAGACGTTTTTAATGAAATTTTAAAAAACTCAAAAATGAATTCTTATTAATTCCTATTAGATTATACGTAACCAGACTCTTGCTTAATTTTTACTGACCAGGTATATGCGTAGAATAATACTTAAGGGGCGCGTCGTTTATGTTTTTAACCCTATCGCAGTACTGTCGCATACGCAAGATTCTCGCTTGGTCGTATACGGCAACAAAACACAAAACTAGGCCAAGATCTTCGGTTATTGGTGTTTTAACATCAACAGCTTTACTTTAGAACTCGGTGGCTGGCTTTACCGACCGGACGGATAAGGGAATGTTACTTTTTTTGCGCTACGGCGTACTAACGCTGATTCCCTTACCCTAGCTCTAAGCTCAAAGTACTCCTGCATTTCGACAACTGCTAGTGGTTGAGTATATAGGTGTCAGTTCACTCGGTAAGTATTGCATGACTCTAGGTTATCTAGATAACCTCGTTTACATACACATAAAACGCAATTAAACGCAAAAGAATCGTCAGAAATATAACACGATACTTTTTTTGAACTGGCTGGGCTCGTCTCCGGGCCCTCTACCCCATAGCCCCGGAGAGGAGCGATTCTCACGATAATATTTTAATGAATAAAACAACAAAGTAAAAACAAAATCATCAAAATGGTTAATACTCGTTAATAAATAAAACAGTGAATATAGCAAATAAATATATATAAATAAAACGTTTATACATAAAAATAAAAAAAAAACAAATGAACCAATGCGTGGTCTGGAATATTATGATAAGTGCATTGTACGACCGGTTTCGAATGGAAAATTCATCATCACGTTTACATCACAGTAAAAATGTCGCGGTTTATATTTTAATAGTATTTTCAATAGTTTTCATAAAACAATCGCATCATCCCGCGAGAGTAACGCGCCGCCCCTGTTACGGCCGGCGACCGCGCAACGTTGACTATGGACTTTCTTACATAATGCAACAACAACAATATTAATGCTACTGACGAACAATGCCGTGTGCTGATATTCTCATAAAACAGTAAAATGTATTAAAAATATATTGAGAATGTCGTATTATTATTATTATTATTGGCTGCTGTGGTACTACTACAGTGGCGTCTGAACATTGTTTTTAAACAAATTAAGAGAGGAAAACATTTTGGAAGTCTTGCCTCAGTGAAAAGTTTCCCGAAAATTTGGTCGATTCTCGGAAACTTTTTTGAATTTCGGTAAATGTATAGTGTTCCTCGGAAGTATTTCCCACATTAACCATACCGATACCGCTGGCGGATTGTGATTATCACGACGACGTTAATGCTGAAACCGTATTCGAATACGCGGGTAAATTATTAAATCCTCTGTACTCGTATACATATAGTATAAAAAGCTAGATCCGTCTGTCTGCCTGTAACGCTACTATATACTTGGAATGTAAATGTTTGGCGTTTAAGTTTAAAAATTGCCGTTTAAACACAAATAACAAAATGCGAAGAGGGGAGTACGTAGGATTTTTATCTAAATTAAAAAAAAAAAAATTAAAAAAATATCATACAAATCGTTAAAGTCACGTTAGTTTCGCATTTTTTAAATAGTTGTGATTTTTTTTTGTATAAAAATTGTTTAGAAAAAACGCGACTTCGGTACGTCGTGTAAAGCAGAGAAAACACGTGCGGGTATGATATTCTCTGAACCGATAATTTTTAGATGTACCCGTGGCCCACATAGTTATAATTTATTCTGAAACATCAACTTTGTGTTGTACAGAGCGATCGGCATAACGGAAGACATTCGCCATCATTCGGAAAGTATTTAATTTTTTTTTCAGAATTTGCTTGGCGGTTTTATCCCCGAGGTATAACGATGACGAAAAGTTATAAGTAACACTTTGGTACTGCTAATTTTTTTTTTAAATACCTACGATTGAGAAGGTACGGTAAAAACTATCGTTTACGCGTCGAACTTAAAATTCCAATGTCCAACGTTAAATCACGAGACACGCGCGTCTCCCCCGTGCAATAGCGAACCCGTGTTGCTTAGGCCCTTTTGCCGTGACACCTGTCGATACGCGGAAAATCGTTTCCGGAACCGAGGAAATAACAAAAGTTCTTATCGGACCGATCGCCGCGACGTCATCGACGACCAGTTTACAGTTTACGCCGCGTTGCAATACAACACCGCTGTCCCATTCGCGAATCGTCTCCGTGAGCGGGCCGCGCGACGTGTTCGACGTACGTTCTGCCTACGAAAAATATCGCGTACCCGTCGTTGTTACGACTGTATCGTGCGACTATTCTCTCTCTCTCTCTCTCTCTCTCTCTGTCTGTCCGTCTGTCTGTCCGTCTGTCTGTCTGTCTCTCCCAGAGTATCTGCATAATAACAGTAGATCGCGTTGACCGGACGCGGCGTTTTACGGGCGGGTATACTGCGACGAATAGCGCACGCGACAATATAAAGTGATCGACAAGAGAACGGAGAGCAAACCGTACATAAATAATATACAGGGTGTTTCTTCAGGATTTTGAAAATATTTTTTTTTTTTTTTTAAAGTAATTGCGTAGGAAATTATCAAAGCGCGCGTAGTTACGTCCCGTTTATATGAAAATTAGGAAAGTATTGTTGTAGGCACGCGCGCGATGCGAGCAACAATTATCGTATTGTGTATTTTATGTTTTCATCCGCCACCTGTCCCGACCGGTTCTGTAGAGAAATTTTTTAAAAAAAAAAAAAAAAAAGAAAGATTATTCGGGCGGTTTTTTTTTTTTCAAGTGGGCGTTGGTTAATATTATCGCTGTTGTTTGTTATTTATTGATACAACTTTTTTTTTTTTTTTTGAGAAATTTTGTTTTCAATTTTTATTTCGTCGAATTAAACCGCCATAAGTACGTGGAATTATTTAAACCGCCTTTTTCCATAATGAAATCGAACAAACGTCGGACGCACGTAATACGCTGTGACCGGGGAATTACATGTCCAATAAAAGCCCCCGGTACGCACTACGAAAAGTGTATAATTTCACGCGAACTTTGTACAAACAACGCGGGGTTTATTGAAATGCCGACCCTACCAATAAACACCGGAACACGCTTCGAACGACACTCGAACAAATACCGGAACAACGGATTTCGACGCGGATAATAATGGAAGTTAATTTCCGCGCGTTCCGTCGACGATACGCGTTATGAATAGACGTGGGATTTGCGTAATCGCGAGTATCGTATAAAATGTATCGCGACGGTATAGTTTCAGCGTCCGACCTCGCCCGGTGTACAATTGCACACCGGCGCAATAACGTAACGGAGGGACGGCAAATAAGAACGCGCGCGTAATGCGATATTCTAGTAGTCTGCGCAGTTTTGTACTCCCCCCACCCCCCCGGGACACCGCGCGCTACCCACCGCATTCCGAAAACAGATGCGTTAAACACGATATTTTACTCGGACGACGGATATTGTTCTTAAACAAGTCCGGACGCGCGGCGTAAATTATTAAGGCGGGGAAAAAAAAAAAAGAAAAAAAAGAAAAAAAGAAACCGTTTATTCGTGTGCATATACGTGTACGTGTATATCGTTACTTTACACGGTTCTCGGGGTTTTTCACGGAGAATTATTTGTTGTGTACAGGACGATCCGGACAAACGCCCACGGGCCGAATACGTTCGGCTTAAATCATCGCGTTTTATAGGTAAAAACTCAACGCTCCGGTAGTGTACACGGGCGTATGTGACGTGCGTGTATTCCGATTTCCGAAATACCTGTACGAGCGCTAAGCGTACGGCCATAATTTCTGTCGGACCCGCGCGACTGGAAGTTATTTACGATTTCAACGCCCGCGGAGACGGACACACGGTGGCGTCTTAATGATTTCTTTCTCCGGAGGGGATGCGCGGGATTGAAGACCAAAAAAAAAAAACCGTTCTTCCCGTTTCGGTGTCCGCGTTTCTTCAACGCGCGCGGTTATTCGTCCAAAGGTTCCGCTGTCGCGTTGGAAAAAGCAAAGTGTTTTCCAATTCACATTGTTATTGGACGTCATGTCCAATACACTCGCCACTAATTAAAAATGCATTCGGTAACCCCCCCCCGCATTTCCCCAGATTCTTTCCCGTGTTGCCTCATCACTTTCCTCTACCTCCCCCCCTTTATATTTTAACGCTTTTCTGATCATCAAAAATACAGTTCATCACTTGATTGCAAAGTTCTTGGATGACTCGTAGTTTTTACCTTATGTTGTTTGTTTTTTTTAACGAAAATCTCTAGAGCTACTATCGATTTAATGTAATACCAACCACAGGTCGCCCGACGACAAAATATTAAAAACATTGGCCGCGATAAAAATAAACCGTCAGCGCTTTGGGCGGAAAAAAACGCTCCGACTCAGTGTCGCCATACCTAAAACGAGAAAAATTCGTCCAAATTTCTCATCAGCACAGATATCGAACCTCGCGTTTTAAGACCGTATCCAAATATGCGACTTTATTGACGGACGATTGAGTCGCGTGAAGCGTTTTCTGGTATTTTAACAGTTGTCGTTTCGAGTGTTATTCCACGAAGCGTTATATTATAGTCACTACGGAAAAATCACTCTTACCATAGGTCGCGTCGTATTACGGCCCGCGTAATATCTTAAATCGTTAAATCGCCTATCCGATATTTCGATATTTAAAAAAAAAAAAAAAAAAAGGAGTTTTCTGGCGACGATAATAAACGGGAGAAAACGGTCGGTCGTTATCGGTTTCGAATATCGTCGAGATTTTCGCTCGCGTGCAAAACGGACGCGCGCTCGAGACACGATATTTTCCGATAACTTTTCCCCGCGCAGACCGTCGGCACGGTCTGCTTTGCCGTGAACCGCCGCGCGCGCGTAGTGGCAATTCTTCGGCGGTCGGTTCGCGGACGGTCGTCTTCGGGACGAGGTCAGCAACGAGGTTATAAACGCTGTCCTCCGCCGTCCTCACGCGGCGGCGGCGCGGCCGGTGACGCACGCCGCCCGGACAGCGGGATAACCGGGACGCGGGCGCGGACCCCGAGAGGCTCTATGGATGCCGCGGTACGCACGGGTACAGGGAATGTATAGCGAGTCGTGTGCGCGTGTATATTACGCGTATACGAGTATAACGGGTGCGAAAGTGCCGGGGGACGAAGAGCAACAGCGTTAGAGCCCGCTGCCGGCGGGGTAAGGATGTGTAGAGTACGAGGACGGGCGCTAGTTTGATTTGTGTATCTCTTTGGATTATTTATGAGTTGGCCCGAACAACGGGTTTCGCCGCCAATTTATAATATTATCAAAGCGCGTTATGCGGCGGCGGCGGCGGCGGTCTTTCTCTCCCCCCGCTCGCCCGCTCCGTCACTCTCGCCAAACTTCATCGACGAACTTTTCGTCGCGTACGTGAGACCTCGTCGCCGCGCCTCGGAATTTCCCCCTTCGATATTATTTATATACCACATCGTATTGTAATGTTATAATACGTACGCGCGCATTATCGTATCCGTTTCCCGTCCGGGCGATCGCGCCGAGGGTCTTGGATACGCGCGCGTGGCGACGAGGGATAACGCGAAAATAGATAATCGCGCCGTGCCCGCCGCCGCCGCCGCGGAAATTTTAACAGATTCCGACTATTTTCGCTCGGCCGTAACGGCACTCGCCCGCGTCATATCGCGGGGCAGTGGGTATTTGTACGCTTTCGCCCGTTCGTATTGTTCGGCCGTTAAAACACACAGCCGGTTTACACCGGAACGCCGTTTCGGGACCCGACGGTCCGCCGACCGTCGTTCGGTTCTGCGCGTCCGAGCGTTTTCGTATTTTCGGCGCATTTGTCTACGGGTTGTATCGTGTCGTCGCGTGCCGTACGGGTATTGCCGGTGGCCGCTGTTTACTCGAACTTGACGGTTACGCCCTCACTAGTGTCGTCCGCAGGCGTATCGCGCTCGAATAACACGGGCCATTCCGCCCGTGAAAACATAACGTTACGTTTGTTTAGAAAATTCCCGGGAAAATCGAAAAGAAAATATCTCGACGACGCGGCGACTAGATTGAACAGTATGCTACGAGAAAGTGCTTGTACGTTTTTTTTTGATTGGAGCGATATTCTCGGTAGAAAAGCGGTTTTCAGGCAGGCGCACTAAAAAGAAACGCGTCGTTGTAAAACCGATACGTCCCCTCGCTTCTTTCAGAATACCCATGGAACGGTACGAGGTACCTTATACTTGTATCCTACGCAGTCTCGAGTCTGCACACTGCAGCTGATTACGTTAAGTCGTATAACAGTAATGATAATAATATCATTAAAGAGTGTGCGCGCGTGGCTGTGCGTAGTCGTTCTTCCCCGCAGTTCGCTGTAATTTCGTGTACGTGTCTCTTTATAATATTCCGTGTCAAAACTTGGTCGCAGGTAGGTATAGCTGATAATGTAATTAATTGGAAGGTGTCCAGAATAATTTCCACCGTTCTCCACCGAACGACATACCATACAGTGATACCGTACACAAATACGTATGATAATTCGCCCGGATCGTGGCTACGCGTAGCTATACGTATAATGATAATGCGATACATAAGAAATAACACGCGTACAGTGCTTATGTATATTAATATTATATCCGACTTGGCTAGGTACCCGTACGGTTTTACAAGCTCGACTTCGGCTCTCTCGTATTGAACAAATTCGGCCCGTTCGGTCGGCTTGTATTGTGCGCATAACAAAGTTTTGATAATTTATGGCGTTATAAAATCGTTATTTTTTTTTTTTTTTCATTTTGAATTTTATTCAAGAAAAGTAAGCGTTACAGTACTTAACGATCTTTGTATATTTTTTCCTATATACACATTATGCGGCGGTCGGGATATTAATTACGCGCTTTTTTTTTTTTTTTCACCATTTTAAGTCACAATTTATGGCGTTCGAGGGGCTATAAAAATGTTATCACCCTAATGCAGCTTTCATTGAAAAATACATTCATCACAATTTCACCATGTACAATATATATTACGGGCCATATTTTAATAATTTAACAAGTACGTATATAGAGGTGTTTCGTATTTTATAAACTATATAACGTGTGCATAAAACATTCCCGAAACGTTATTTTCTGGCGAATCTGCCATTAAAAACCTGTCCGGCGAACGCGTGTTTTGACGTTTTTCGCATATCGAAATTAATTTGGAACGCTATTGACAACAAATTCACCGAAAAAATACGAACCCGAAAGAAACGAGGAGGAGAAAACGTAATATATTTTACGAACGGAGGACTTATGTGGGGATGAGGGCGGTGTTTAATGAGCCGGATATAGCCGAAGGAGTTTTCAAAAGTCGAAGGATAAGCCGGGTCGGACACGTTCGATGGAAACCAGACAAGAAACGGCCAAGACAACAGGCAGGGAAGATCTCAATAAGCTCTTCTAGCCTTATAGGGACAGGGACGCAAAGAGGGACAATGGACCGACAAAGCTTGAGTCAAGAAAATAAAAGGGCTAATACTGCTGATGGCTGGTTTAAAAAAAAAGTTGGAAGGGAAGCTATAAAGAATAATTCAGTTTATATTGGTACGCATCAATAAACCATTACTAACGAAAAACCATTCTGAGTCTATTGTCCTCGGAAATCATTACAAATTCTACAAACGACTTTCAGTTTTTTCCATTTATCATAAGAAAACGATAAAGAAATTTAAAAAAATTTCTTCCGCAATATACCAACTAAATCGAAAATTCTACGAGAAAGTTTCTATAACGTTTTTGATCGGAGCGAAATTTCTGATAGAAAAAAAAACACAAGAAAGTAAAACTTGTTAGGCTCAGAATCTAAACGCTGTTAATCGCCAACTCGCTCGACCGGGAAGTATATTCGGGTATTAAATCAAGAGACGCAAAAAAAAAAAAAAAAAAAAAAAAAAATTTAATATCACGTTCAATTAGATATCGAACTTTTGAAGTTTTCCCATGGCGTCAAACAGTTAAGTCATAATAAATATCTGTCGTTTTCGTTTTTCAAAATTTAGATACACCTGCGTCCGATGATCCGCGGCAATCGCGCGTACGTTCCGTAGCGTGGCGTGGAATCGGGAATAGTCATGCACGACAGTCGGGTGAACGCGATTGGACAACGGGTCGACGCGAAAGTCGCCACGGTATTATTATCAATGACGGTAAAACAAAAAAAAAAAAAATAAATAAATAAACATATATAATAACGAAGAGAAAAAAAAAAAAAGTCGTGATGTTTTGTGCCGGATTCGCGGTCGCCCGTCGACTCGTGGAGTCGGCGGCTTTTAGGTGAACGGTAATTCTAGTGTTCGGGCCGTTCAGCGTGTTCCCGCCGGTAACGCGATAAAACTCCGTGATAATCCGAAAATTTCTCACGTTCCCCGACGGACGATTGCGGGACCGGCTCGGCGTTGCGGTACCGGGTCCGGCGTACAACCGACCCGACACGCCGGAGAACTCGCCGCCGAGCGCGAACGTATTCATGTTCGGTTGCCGTTTGGCGGCGCGAGAAACGGTAAACACTCCCGCCCCGTTCGGCTCCGGATGTCGAATTTCGTACGGGTTTTCCGCCCGCGCACTATTGCCACGACCGATTACAGATCGCGGTGGCGTGTCACGTTTTCGCCGTGCCGCGTCCGACGGTCGCCCGTCGTTATCGGCAATACCGCGCGCGCAGTCGGCCGATCGGAAGCGGCGAGACGCCGGGGCGGTCGGCGGTGTGTGCGGAAATGTCCGGGGCCGGGTCGCGCGCATCGAAAAAACTGCCGTCGCGCCCGTCCGTTTCGTCGCGGTTGAACGTTCGCAGTTCACCGCGGTGCAAATCAACCGAACGCACATGTTTCGCAGCGATCGATTTCCCGGCATCGAAAACTGAAACCGTTGCGCGTGGGTTCCCCGCGGAATCGATTCGATTCGATTGCCGGCGCGGCCCCCCGATCGGATCGGCCCGTATAATTATCGCCGTCGATCCGTTTTTTGTGTTTGTAATTATTTCTGTACGCACGACGCCGCCGTTAAATTCGATATGAAATATGCAATGAGATGATGACGGAATATAATATATATATATATATATATAAGAAGAAGAAGAAGAAGAAAAAAAAAAAAAAAAAAAA